>LPNX010901288.1:179008-192385 GCA_001517045.1 Pseudotsuga menziesii
ATATGGGATCATATGGAAGCATATGGAGATGTGGATGAAGATGTATTCATGAGAGGTCTTCTGTTTTCTCTGGAAGGAGATGTGCGAAAGTGGTTTGATAGATTACCTGCTTCATCCATCAATGGCTATGACCACTTCGTCACGAAGCTTAGCAGTGATTGGTCTCATAAGTTGGATGGGAAGTTCCTCTTGCATAAACTATTTGACATAAAGAAGAGGGAGAATGAAACAGTCCACAAATTCAACCTGAGATTTGATAAGACTGTAGGAAACATCCCAGAAGAGATTAGACCAAAACATCAAGCGATTATCATCCATTATTTGCATGCTTTTGATGGTTGGTTGGGTTTTAATTTGAAGGATAAAAATCCAAATGATTTGAATACTGCCCAGTTCAATGCAAAGATGGCTGAGCAGCATGCGGCATCTATGGGCAAGCAAAACTTCTTTGATCATCATGCCCCGTCCACTTCTAGATCCGAGCCTAAACTCCGAAAGCCTAAGGAGCCTGTGAATGAGCCAAAAGAGACAAAGGACACTTTAGAAACCATGCAAGAAATGATGAGACAACTAACTGTCTTGACCAAAAACGTGGCTAGTTTCCATGATCCAGAGAGACATAGAAACCCTTATGGCCCTAGACCCTATTGGAACAACAATAGAGGTCCTGAGAGAGATCCTAATAGAAGAAGGCCCGAGTATCCCGAGAATCCTGAGAAGATAAATGTTAATTGGTGTGATGAAAATGATGAAGAACCAACAAACACCAGTCACCCTGATGACCAACCAAGCAACATTAATTTCATGAATGATCTGTCCTACGATGATGAGTTTGGAAGAATTCTTTTAGAGGAAGAGCTATGGGAGCAAGAGGAGGAAACTTGGGAGCAGGAGGAAGATATGGTTGATGAGCCTAAACCCTCATGTCGTGCGGTAGGCATCCCTGAAACAAAAGAAGAACCACAGGTTAGAATTTATAAACAAAGAGTGGGTTCCCGGCCTTCTTTCTTTGACAAAAGAAAAGTAGTGAACGAAGACAAAAAGGAAGAAGAAGATCTTGCATTAGGAGATTTGAATCTGAACATTGACATCGAGAAAGAGTTGAGCAAGATAATGTGTAGCATCCCTATAACTGAACTGATGAATGTTCCATCTGTAAGAAGCCAAGTAGAGGAATTCTTTGATAATGTTGGCCAAGACAAAGCCCCTGAGTTTGCTTTACAATTCGGTCACGAACAGTGTCCCGAGAGAACGTATTCTAGCAAAGATGAAAAAGATCCACTGGTCAACATACAGTCTGCTATCTATGAGAGAAAGAATGGTGGTCCTCCTCCCTTTTATCTAACCTTGCATATTCAGAATATGCTCCTGCATAATTGCATGTTGGACTCTGGAGCAGCTATGAATGTAATGCCTTTGCATGTCATGAAGGAAAAGGGATTCAAAGTGACTAGGCCCTATCGAAATGTTTGTGGCATAGACTCGAGGCGAGTGCCATCCTATGGTTTGATCAAAAACCTTAGAGCTGATCTGTTTGCATGCTCAGACATTTCCACTATGATGGATGTAGTTGTTATTGATTTACCCCCAGCTTATGGAATGCTTCTATCTAGAAAGTGGGCAGCTGGTTTAGGTGGATATCTTATGATGGATCTATCATACCTTTGTGTCCCGAACTTTGACGGAGCTTTGATCAGGATCAATAGGGAACCTTGCTATGAGAAGCATTTAAAGACTTTTGAAGAAGGGAGAAAGAACACATATGGGGAAGAATTGTTGAATAATGCTAAAGCTCATTTTGTAGAAGATGCAAATAAAGTATGGAAGAATAGGCATCCTGAAAGCATGTTTCTAGCAATGGAAGACTCTGATTTATCTTCGGAAGAAAATCAAATTGTCGGGATAATTAGTATGGAGATGTCTGAAGGTGAGTGCTCGGAGGAATTAGAGGAATTAAGAAGAAATGAGATCCTAAGTCAAGATCTCGAGCAAAGCAATGCTGCAAATCCTATAGTTAAGGTTGATGAAGTCAATGATGCCAGGCATGTGGAAAGAATCCCTCGTAGAGCGAATGAATGGTTTGCTTTGATTGACCAGAATAGAGAAAGAGAAAGCCAAGGACTAGAGCCTATTTATTCATGGGAAAGCCATCTTGAACTGTCTAGTGAAAAGGCTGATACTGAGGTCAGCAAAACCCATGTTTCTAATTTTGCTATGTCGTTATGTCATTTGTCTTTGGAAGATTATAACTTAATTCAAGTCCATGATAGCTCTCTAAGCTGGCAAGAGGATGCTTTAATAAATGATGCCCCTGAAGGAGATTTTAGTCTAAATAATCTTGCTATTTTTTAAACTCTTTCAACCATGCCGATTAGTGCCTTCTCTGCTTATCCTCTCATTCCTAACTTTCTCCTGCCACTTGAGTCATCTAGCCCTTAAAATCATGACTTATCTCACGTTCCTAGAGTAGAACCAGCTGACTTAGAGGTTATGCCTATTCATGTTCTTGTAGGGGAAGGATCTAGCCGAGGTAATGTTACTCCACATCTTTTAGAAGAAGAGGGAGAAACTGTCAAACATGTAGCATCTCCTCATAGTAATAACCCTACTGCAAGTCCGCAAGGGGTAAGGGAAGAGATTAGAGAGATCCTAGTTGGTAGCATAGCTATTTCCATTGATGGTAGTCCACCCAGATTTGATGTAGTGCCTCCCAGGAGAAGCTCAGAGATAGTCACCCCGCAGCCACAAAAAATCGTTGATATCCATCCCATGCCTATACGTAGCATTGAAGTAGTTCCCGAATCGGTAAATAGGAATAGATTTCCCACCGGAAGAAGTCAAGTCCTTATCCAAAACCACTTGATGCATTTCCGATCGGGGCAAGCTAATGATCTATGGGTTGGACCTTTTTCTGTAGAACGGTGTGTTGGTGATATATGTTTTCTTATTACTAGTACCGGGCGACAGATTCTGCTTCCTGTCAACCAGAGAGGTTTGAGGGGATACATTCCCGACCCCACTTAGCCTTGAGTTCCACTTTTCCTGGTAGAGTAGAGTAGGTAGGACCTGAATAAGCCTTCTCGGCAGTAGTATAGAGTTTTTGCTTAGTTGTCTGAAGCTCACTTTTGAAGCTCTTAGTGTAATTCTGTTTTCCTGCAAAATAAAAATCAAACTTTTATTGAAAAATTATGGTTATAAATTAGATTTATTTTTCTGCTTTTCATTTTCATGCATCTTTATTTTTCAGTATTTATATACTTTCCACATATTGTTTTGACGACCGGTCTGTGAGTTTGGGCTAGCGCTATGCTTGGAGATCAGTGCCTGTTCAGCCTTGGGTAATGGAGTCAGTATCAACACAACGTTTCAGTGAACCCACCTGGGATATGTCCTGATCTATGGACCCAAAAAAGGATTTAGCCCAGAAGATTCAGGTTACAGGAAAATCAACAGAAGGAGGGCTAGCGCTAGGGTTTGGAGAGGTAGATCTGTAGATCTAGAGCCACCAGGAAACCATCAACTCAGCGTTGGGGTGGAAATGAGATCAGGATGGCCAGATCTACAAACCCAAATCAGAAAATTTCAGGAAAAATCAGATCTGGAAAAGTCAAAATCTGATGAGGGGGGCAAGGAGGCTGAAAGTCAGTTTTTCAGATCTAGGGCAACCTGGCAGGAACTAGCTCAGCGTTGGGGGTGTTCTGGAATGAGGAAGACCTGATCTACACACCCATGTAATTATTTTCCGGAAAAAGTCAATTCTGGAAAAAGTTAAATTTTCAGTGGGGCGCTGGGGTTTGAGCAGTCAAAAAGTCAAATCTCGGGCAAACCAGTCGGAATTAGGGCAGCGTTGAGGATGATTTAGTGAGGGGGATGCGTGATCTACAAAACCCAGAAATGGTTTGCTCAAAGAGCAAGCGGTTCCTCGATTACATATCTTTTTGGATTTTATTATTTAGGAGTTTTTTCAGAAAATTGAAGGAAAGAAGGTACAATGGATTGAGATATGAAAAAGAAGAGACTTACTTGTTAGATCTTACCTGGAAATGCTTGTAGATGCCTTGTTGATGATGATCCCCGCCATCCTGATCAATTCTGGAAGATATGAGTGAGTTCTAAGACCAACGTTGTGCTCCAAGTGACCAATGCGCCCTCTCTCCTGCACAAGCAAACGTCAACAATATTAGATTTCCCGTATCATGGAAGAAAATCAAGATCTACATAAAAGTAACAAGATGCAATCATAGATCACAATGAAACTAATGAAAACCCCCTGTCACAGATGAAACCAGTCCAAGCGAGTTGAGGTCCCCCTGCAAAAACGCCCAAGATGAAGTCGCCCTCCTGTAGACAAGACAAAGATCCCGAAAAAAGAGTATAGATCTCACAAAATATTGCTAGGAAGTAAAATATTTTCCAATCACCACCGAAGAACACTAGATGCAAAGCAGATCTAGAAAATATCCACAAAAAATATTTCTATTAATCAGATTCAGGAGCCAAAGACCCGTTACAAATGAGAAGCTCTCTCCTTTAAATAGAAATGAAAGAACCAAAATCCTAACCACTTTCAAAACGAGTGGCTAAGATTAAAAGATAAAATATTCTAATCAATGGTCGAGATGAGCTCAACATACAATACATGGATCAATATAACCATAAAGTACCAAAGTGGATTAAATCACCCATAAAGAGGGTACCCCACTCAACAAGAAATAAATGAAGCACATGGTGGGTCCATGGAGTGTTAACTAACTCCCTATAGGTGCCCCATGGCACAATAAAATAATATAATATTTTAATTCTTTGACTTTGTGCCTCCTTGAGGAAATCGTGAGCCTTCCAAAAGCTCCAGAAAATAATATAAAAATGCCCCAAAAATAGGTGTGGGCTCAATCGGGTGCTGCAACTGCTGGAGAAGGTGCGGAGGACATCACTCTCATCATCATGACTCATCTCATGTCATTTCCTTGCCTCAGTAGCCCAAATTGATTTCTTCAATAGCCATTTAATCATTTATTAATCTGTCTCGGGAAACATGAACCTGCCAAAATAGCCTCCTAGGGTGCCTGCGTTGTTAAACTGAGCCCACCAAGTTCTCTTGGATGGGGGTACTATGGTACAATCAAGTGGCTACACCCCCTATTCCCATACAACACCCTAGGATATCCAAATGAAAATTTTCCCTGCTCAGACACATCATCCTGTGAAGCAAAACTGCATCAAAAAGGTAAAATGAGTCTGATCATCTCTGTAAGTGCCTGGAACTGAAGATAAGCTATCTCACTAGACTCAGAGAGTCCAAATCCATCTAGGGTGTATACTCATACCCATCTCAGGTCTGTACTTGATCATCAACCATATCCAATAGACAATATACCCATCTGTAAATGATCAGATACCAATAATAGAACTCAGATTATCATCCATCTGCTGCAAGAGTTATAAGGCTAAGACATGCTCTACAACTCATTTAAGCAACAATTACAACAAGTAGCAGTAATTTCACTGGCGGTGCATCAACCAAATACATATATAGGGTTTATTTATTATTACTTAGACCAGACTTTCAGGACTATACTCACTTCATAGTTGTAGTCAATTTGCTAGTGAAGGGTGAGGGCTGAAATTGACAAGGCTAGGGCAAAGGATGACTTCCTACTTAACATCATGACACTTTGGATATTGAAAGGAAAGATTTCGCTATAACCATATGCAGGACAAACAACAACACAAGGAATGGCAGTGCCTCACAAATGGTTGAGTTGTTTAGAGAGTGCTTATTCAACTTAGGCATCATGTCTACATCAAGTTTGATCCAGTTTCATTAGGATCCTCAATTTTATTTCCATGGCCTTTTTGACCTATATGTCATTTTGGGGACTTCACCAGTGCTTAAAAGCACAACTAATTGTAGCTTTCATCCAGGACATTTTCACATTTATAAGGTCAGCAATATTTGGATATAGCATATATTTAACCAATGCTTTTTTGGACCTTTTCTTATACCCTTCGAGGAGTATTGCTCTTGCCTTTTTTCACATATGTTAAGAAACACAGTTTTAGCATTTTCATTTTCCATGGTCGCATATAAATATTTCCAATATAAGTAGTACATGAGCTTTCAGTTTTAGCCAACAACATCCCAAGTGACCAGGGGGAATTCTGCACAGTGCCAAACATCAGGACAACCGATCAGAATGATTTAGGCATACAATCCAACTCACCAAAGGCAAGTTCTGTCACCAACTCAGAGCCGAGACACAATATAAACATGGAGGTTTGTTGAACAAAGGTTCTAGCGAGGAAAAGGTCCTCCATGCCATAAGTCAAGTAGTAAGTCGGGTTAGAAACAAAACTGGAAGGTAATGGACGGGTGGAGACAATGAATGATGAAGGCAACACTAGCAAGCCAAAACAATGGCGGGAATGACTACCTCTATTCTCCCTAAGGAGGGTAAAACCAATGAGTATAGATCATGAACTTCAAATTCAGGGTAGGGACATCGATACATAATACAAATACATCCAAGTCCATATAATTATGACTGCCAGATCATGACACTACATGTTAATACATGTCACAAAGATGAGTATAAGAGGAATGATAACCATAACACAATATAATAAAAGTCGAGTCATAATCATGCATATAATCCATCTGAAACATCATCTGTCCAATGAGAAAACACTGATATAAAACTGTGCATCAATAACTGCTCTGTAATGAGTAAATGGCTACATCGGTCCTCAAATTTGAGTGTCCTGAGACTCAGTCCTGACATGGGAGTGTACAATAGTTCACAAATAAAATAATGATCCGTCACAACTGCTCATCTCAGCATCTCATATGTAAGAGATCTGGCTGAAAAATGTACTGTATCTGAAAAATAGAATATGGTAGCCCGATTACTATATATGTGATAACATCTGGCTCCAGCTAAGACAAGTGGTCTGCTGAAAAGAGCGATTGAGAACCTCAGAATCTCTGGTCCTTGTACTCTGTTTCTTGCATCCTTGATCAATCCATCCAGCTCTGGAACCGCTACCAAAAATGTCACTGACTACTTGCAGCATGTCCAGAGCTATACCAAATTCACAGATCGATCGTCAGAACGATATGTGGATAATATATAAAATACTGAAAACAAAGATGCATGAAACTGAAAGGCAGAAAATAAATCTAATCTATAACCATAACTTTCAATAAAAGTTTGATTTTTTATTTTACAGGATAACAAAATTACACTAAGAGCTTCAAAGGTGAGCTTCAAACAACAAAGCAAGATTCTATACTACTGCCAGGAAAGGCTTATTCAAGTCCTACCTACTCTATTCTACCAGGAAAAGTGGGACTCAAGGGTAAGTGAGGTCGGGAATGTATTCCCTCAAATCCCTCTAGTTGACAGGAAGCAAAATCTGTCGTCCAATACTAGTGACAAAAACATATATCACCAACGCAATGTTCTACAGAAAAAGGTCCAACCGAGAGGTCATTAGCTTGCCCCGATCGGAAATGCAGTAAGTGGTTTTGGATAAGGATTTGACTTCCGGCGGGAAATCTATTCCTATTTACCGATTCGAGGACCACTTCAATGTTCTGTATAGGCATGGGATGGACATCAATGATGTTTCGTGGTTGCGGGGTGATAATGCTTGAGCTCCTCCTGGAAGGAACTGCATCAAACCTGGGTGGACCACCGTCAATGGGAATAGCTATGCTACCAACTAGGATCTCTCTAATCTCTTTCCTTGTCCCTTGGGTACTTGTACTAGGCTTATCATCATGAGGAGATACTACATGTTTGACAGTTTCTCCCACAGTTCAGAAGTCTCTATCTTCTTCCAAAGGATGAGGAATATGGGATATAACAGTACTGTGGCTAGAGCCTTCCCCTGTAGGAACATGAATATGCATATCCTCTAGCTCGGTTGGTTTTACTCCAGGCTGTAATGTAGAAGAACTAGGAATGTGAGATAGATCACGATTGTGAAGACTGGATGACTCAGGTGGCAGGAGAAAATTAGGAATGAGAGGATAGGCAGATGAGGCACTAATTGGTGTGGCTGAAGGAGTTTGAAAGATATCGAGATTGTTAAGATTAAAATCTCCTTTGGGTGCATCATTTATTAAGGCATCCTCTTGCCAACTCAGAGAGTTATCATGGACTTGAATCAGGTTACCATCTTCCAAAGATAAATGAGATAATGACCCAGCAATATCATAAACACGGGTGCTACTGACTTCATTATCAGCATCTACTATAGTAGCTAACTCAAGATGGTTTTCCCATGGGTAAATAGGTTCAAGTCCTTGGCTTTCTCTTTCTCTATTATGGTCAAATAAAGCAAGCCATTCATTTACTCTACGAGGGATTCTTCCAATATGACTGATTTCATCAACTTCAATTGTAGGATTTATTTCATCGTTATTTTGCTCATGACCCTGAAGTTGGTTCTCATTTCTTCTTAATTCCTCTAATTCCTCCGAGCATTCACCTCCAAGCATTTCCAAGTTAATCATCCTGGCATGGTCAGTCATTTGATTTTCTTCCGAAGATGAGTCAGAATCTTCCATTGCCATAAACATGTTTTCAAGTTGCATGTATTTTGCATCTTCTACAATATGGGCCTTAGCATTATTCAACAATTCTTCCCCATATGCGTTTTTAATTCCTTCCTCAAAAGTCCCCAAAATTTTTTCATAGCAGGGTTCCCTATTGATCCTGATCAGAGCCCCGTCAGAGTTTGGGACACAAACGTATGATAAATCCATCATAAGGTATCCACCTAAACCAGCTGCCCACTTTCTAGATAAAAGCATTCCATATGCTGGGGGCAAGTCAATAACAACTACATCCATCATAGTGGAGATATTTGAGCATGCAAACAAATCAGCTCTAAGGTTTTTTATCAAGCCATAGGATGGCACTCGCCTCGAGTCTATGCCACAAACATTTCCATAAGGTTTAGTCACTTCCAATCCCATTTCCTTCATGACATGCAACGACATTACATTCATAGCTGCTCAAGAATCCAACATGCAATTATGCAGTAGCATGTTCTGAATGTGTAAGGTTAGGTAAAAGGGAGGGTGACCACCGTTCTTTCTCTCATAAATAGCAGATTGTATGTTAACAGGTGGATCCTTTTCATCTTTGCTAAGTTGTATCCCAATAGGGCTCTGTATGTGACTGGATTCTAGGGAAATCTCAGGGCTCTTGTCTTGGCCAATGCCATCAAAGAACTCCTCTACTTGGCTTCTTACAGAGGGTACATTCATCAATTCAGTGATAGGGATATTACACATTATCTTGCTTAACTCTTTCTCTATGTCAATGTTCAAATTCAAATCTCCTAAGGCAAGATATTCTTCTTCCTTTTTATCTTCATTAATTATTGTTCGTTTGTTAAAGAAAGAAGGTTGGGGGTCCACTCTTCGTTTATAGATTCTAACCTATGGTTCCTCTTTCGTTTCAGGGATGTTTATTGCACAACATGAAGGTTTAGGCTCATCAACAAAATCCTCTTCATGTTCCCAAGGTTCTTCCTCTTGCTCCCATGGTTCTTCCTCTAAGAGAATTCGTCCAAACCTATCATCAAAAGATAAATCATTCATGAAATTGATGTTGTTTGGTTGGTCATCAAGGTGGCTGGTGTTTGTTGGCTCTTCATCATTCTCATCACATCAATTAACATTCCTCTTCTCAGGATTCTCTGGATGCTCGGGCCGTCTTCTATTAGGATCTCTCTCAGGACCTCTATTGTTGTTCCAGTAAGGTTTAGTGCCATAAGGGTTTCTATGTATCTCTGGATCGTGAAAACTAGCGACACTCTTGGTTAGGACAGTCAGATGCTTCATCATCTCTTGCATGGTTTCTAACGTGTCCTTTGATTCTTTTGGCTCACTCACAGGTTCCTTAGGCTTTCGGAGCTTAGGGTCAGATCTAGAAGTGGATGGGGCATAATGATCAAAGAAGTTTTGCTTGCCCATAGATGCCGCATGTTGTTCAGCCATCTTTGCATTGAATTGGGAAGTCTTCAAGTCATTTGGATTTTTATCCTTCAAGTTAAAACCCAACCAACCATCAAAAGCATTTAGATAATGGATAACAATTGCTTGGTACTTTGGTCTAATTTCATCTAGGATATTTCCTACAGTCTTGTCAAATCTCAGGTTGAATTCATGGACTGTTTCATTCTCCTTCTTTATGTCAAATAGTTGATGCAAGAGGAATTTTCCATCCAACTTGTGAGACTAGTCACTGTTAAGCTTTGTGACGAAGTTATCATAACCATTGATGGATGGAGTAGGTAATCTATCAAACCACTTCCGCACATCTCCTTCCAGAGAACGTAGAAGGCCTCTCATGAATACATCTTCATCAACAACTCCATATGCTTCCATATGATCCCGGACTTTATCAATGTGGTCTTCGATGGAGGTAGCTGACACTCCATCAAACTTAGGAACCTTTTCGAAATATTTATCAGGCATGTCATGCGGGGCCCCTTGGATCAGGGAGAAATCCGAAAGAGATGCCTTGGCCTTCCTTCCAAAAATCCTATGGTTTTGTGGAGGAGCATTTTGATTTCCACTAGTGTTTGTTCCGACCGTCGGATTAGATGAAGTTGAAGGGGATCCCAAAGGATGACTTGAGAAAACAGTAGGGCCTGATACTTGTTTGTTTTTCCTTATGTAAGTTATAGGAATTCCTTCCGGGTTTATAGGACGTTCTAAGAACTTAAGATTAATACGTTGGGTACGGTCCTTAGTGGAGTCAGAGGGTGGAGTCGCCAGGTGAACCACACAAGTAATTCACCAATAAAAGATATGTCATAGGGAAAGGTGAGGTATGTTGAACCAAGGTATGCCTCTACCTCCCAGGCAATGGTGCTAAAATGTTGGCAAAGAGAATGGGAGGAGAGCTTAAGGATAAATGTCAAACCAGGGTAGGCCTCTACCTTCCCTGGCAATGGCGCCAAAATGTTATCACCAACCTTGTAGTTTCCTATGTATGATGGATCTAGGATAGATGGTAGAGGGGCAAGCAACTAGGGAGGTGGAACCAAGACTACCTAGACTCCCAAATGGATGGTTGTCACGTCAATCAAGGCAGTCTTCGCTTTATGTTATCTAAGTCCAAGACAACAACCGGGAAGACCCGGATCTACTACCGACAATAGAGATCAGATCTAGACACCAGAACAGATCAAATGTGGCTTTGAGGCAGTGTTGTTGGAACCGGACCAAAACCGGCAAAATCGGCCGGTCTGACCGTTTTACAGGGTTGACCGGTCCGGTCACTTAAAAAATTTAAAAAATTGGAATTTTGACCAAACCGGTCGGTTTCGTACGGAACCGGGCCGGTTCGTACTCTGTCGTACGGCCGCGTGCAGGGACCCACGTTTTTCAAATTTAAAAAAACAAAAACAAAAGTACAACCTAACTATTGCTCCTAACCTAACCCTAAGCCTATCCTAACACTATTTAAAGACCCCCCCACCCCCTACATTTCTCACACTACTCATTGCTATCAGTTTGGCAATCTTGAGAGCACGGTTCGTTGGGCAGTTGTGTAGTCTTTTGCAGCTGAGTTTTACCGGTGGTTTCCAAGAACTTGTTGGGCATAGTCAAGTGTGTATTGCAGCGAGGACTTGGGGGAGATTAGAAGCATCATTTTTTGCAGCACATTTGGAGCTATTACGAGGACTGTTTTGGAGGTTATTGAAGGCTTTTGTGCAGAATTTGTGGACTGTTATCACGGATCAGCATCCTCTTTTTCTCTTGGCAGCTTTTCTTCATTTCTTCTTCTCTCTCAAAGGTATGTCAAGTGACAAGTCTCACGACTTTTCTCTTTAATTTTTTTTTTCTTACTAAAGAAGTTATTAATAAATTATAGGGTTTTATTTCCAGCTTTTGTTTGAACTTTGCCATGGCTCCAAAAGAGAGGAAGGATGCGGCATGGGTTCATTGCCAATTGGATGATGGTGGGAAAAAAATGCAATTATTGTGGGAAGAAAATAGCTAGGGGAGGTATCCATAGGTTAAAACAACACTTAACTGGTGCTAGAGGCAACGTTGAACCTTGTAGGAAAGTCTTTGATGATCTTAGAGCAGAGATGCTAAGTAGTATTGAAGCCTACCAAGAAGAAAAATCCAAGACAAAGAAGATTCAAGAAGACATAGGGAGAAGTTCAATGCCATTTGAGGATCAGATTGACTATGATCCTGAGGGTGGTGATTGTGAAACCCCTCAAGGTCATTTGACTAGTTTTGAAGAATCCTCCAGTTTTCCTGTTAGGGGGAGAGGTTGACATAGAGCATCCAATTCGAACCTGAAGAGGCCACGTAGTACCCCGGGTACTACCCCCATCAGCAGTAGAGGTCTTGAGTCTTTCTTTGTGCCTCACACTACCCCTGGTGCTCAGCCCACCATTGATGCTAAATGGAAGAAGATGGAGAAGGAGGCTGCTTGGGAATGCATAGCTAGATGGTGGTATGATGCAGACATACCCTTCAATGCAACTAATTCTTCTTATTATCAACCTATGATAGATGCTATAGCTTCATGTGGTCCAGGCTTCAAAGGCCCTAGTTTTCATGATATCAGAGGACCCCTTTTACGAAATGAAGTTCAAAGAATAGATGAATATTTGAACGAGTTCAAGCAGCCCTGGAGTAAAACAGGGTGCACAATAATGTCTTATGGATGGACTGATGGAAAATCCCGCACTATTATCAATTTCCTGATTGCTTGCCCAAAAGGAATCATGTTTCTTAAATCTGTGGATGCCTCTGATCAGGTGAAGGATGCACAATTATTATTTCATCTTTTGGATGGAGTAGTTATGGAGGTCGGGCCAGAGAATGTTGTACAGATCGTCACTGACAATGCCTCAAACTATGTTGCAGCCGGAAGGATGTTAGAGGAAAAACACCCCACCATTTGGTGGACACCATGTGCAGCCCATTGTTTGGACTTCATGCTGGAGGATATTGGCAAAATTGAGTGGGTGAAGAAGTGTGTGGAGCAGGCAAAATCAATAACCAGGTACATCTACAACCACTCATGGGTTTTGAGTCTTATGAGGAAGAACACTAGGGGTAAAGAGCTTGTTAGATCAGCCATTACACGATTTGCAACAAACTTTCTTTCGTTGCAATCCCTTGTTGATCAAAAAGCCAATTTGTGGAAGATGTTTTCCTGTGATGAGTGGAATGAATGTCAATGGAGTCAAAAGGCTGAAGGGAAAGATATTGCTGACAAAGTGTTTGAAAAAAACATTTTGGAAAAAGGCAGAAGAGATAGTTTTATTCAGTGAGCCTCTTGTGAGAGTGTTGCGGATGGTAGATGGTGATAAACCCGCTATGGGTTT
>LPNX010901288.1:192619-237215 GCA_001517045.1 Pseudotsuga menziesii
ACATCAAGAAACGAAACCGTTTGGAACACAAATGGTTGAATGATATGGTCTATGTCCAGTACAATCTTAGGTTGAGGCGTAACCAGTTGTTGAACAGGACACCAGCATCATGAAACATAACCTTGGATGACTTTGATCCATCATCAGAGTGGGTTGTGGAGACTCAAGCACCGGTATTTGATAATGAAGACCTTTCTTGGTTGGATTTGGACCCACCTCCAGAGGTTCCATCTTCAGGGCTAGGGGAATCAAGTGGGGCTCAGAATCCCACTCCTGAAGAGGATGAGGATGACGATGATGAGTAGTAGACTACTAGACACTAGACTCTAGTAGTAGTGGCTAGTAGGGTAGTGCCATATGATCACTTTATTGTTATTCATTAGTACTATGGTTTATTTTTGGATTATAGGGGCCATTTAGAGCCTCTTTGTTGATGTACTTTGGTTCAGAACCTCATAGATGTATTGCACTAAGTGCTATTTTGGATATTTGCTATATATATGAGAAACTTTGCATATTTGTGTATTAATGGTTTGGATTCATATGTATGCAGATGAATATATATGTTTTTTTACAAAATATGAATATTTTATGTATTTTTTAGTCAGCCGGTTTTTTACCCGGTTTCTTGCCGGTTCCGGTCCGGTTCACATTTTGGGCTTCGTCGGTTCGATGACCGGTCCGGTTCACATTTTGGGCTTCGTCGGTTCGATGACCGGTCCGGTTCCGATAACATTGGTTTGAGGTACGTAAGGCGTAAGGTAAATGGAAACCCTAGCTCTAGGGTTTAGGTACTAGCAACTGATGAAGATGACCATTGTCTTGGGAAACGTAACTGTGACAGGGTGAGCAAGGACAGAGTTGGGATTGTCTAGTACCAAGGAGATAGACTCAGTGAAAGATATAAAATATCAGGTTACTTGAGTTATCAAGGAATGGTCATCTTTCAGGGGAAAGAGGTCAGGAAGGGCTAGCGCTATGCTTGGAGATCAGTGCCTGTTCAGCCTTGGGTAATGGAGTCAGTATCAACACAACGTTTCAGTGAACCCTCCTGGGATATGTCCTGATCTATGGGCCCATAAAAAGATTTGGCCCAAAAGATTCAGGTTACAGGAAAATCAACAGGAGGGCTAGCGCTAGGGTTTGGAGAGGCAGATTCGCAGATCTAGAGCCACCAGGAGACCATCAACTAAGCGTTGGGGTGGAAATGAGATCAGGATGGCCCGATCTACAAACCCAAATCAGAAAATTTCAGGAAAAATCAGATCTGGAAAAGTTAAAATCTGATGAGGGGGGCTAGGAGGCTGAAAGTCAGTTTTTCAGATCTAGGGCAACCTGGCAGGAACTAGCTTAGCATTGGGGGTGTTCTGGAATGAGGAAGACCTGATCTACGCACCCATGTAATTATTTTCCGGAAAATGTCAATTCTGGAAAAAGTCAAATTTTCAGTGGGGCACTGGGGTTTGAGCAGTCAAAAAGTCAGATCTAGGGAAAACCAGTCAGAATTAGGGCACCGTTGAGGATGATTTAGTGAGGGGGATGCCCGATCTACAAAACCCAGAAATAGTTTGCTCAAAGATCAAGCGGTTCCCCGATTAAATATCTTTTTGGATTTTATTATTTAGGAGCTTTTTTCAGAAAATTGAAGGAAAGAAGGTACAATGGATTGAGATCTGAAAGAGAAGAGACTTACCTGTTAGATCTTACCTGGAATTGCTTGTAGATGCCTTGTTGATGATGATCCCCGCCATCCCGATCAATTCTGGAAGATATGAGTGAGTTCTAAGACCAACGTTGTGCTCCAAGTGACCAATGCGCCCTCTCTCCTGCACAAGCAAACGTCAACAATATCAGATTTTCTGTATCATTGAAGAAAAGCAAGATCTACAGAAAAGTAACAAGATGCAATTATAGATCACAATGAAACTAATGAAAACCCCTTGTCACAGACGAAACCAGTCCAAGGGAGTTGAGGTCCCCCTGCAAAAACGCCCAAGATGAAGTCGCCCTCCTGTAGACAAGACAAAGATCCCGAAAAACGAGTATAGATCTCACAAAATATTTCGAATGCTAGGAAGCAAAAGATTTTCCAATCACCATCGAACAACACCAGATGCAAAGCAGATCCAGAAAATATCCACAAAAAATCTTTCTATTAATCAGATTCAAGAGCCAAAGACCCCTTACAAATGGGAAACTCTCTCCTTTAAATAGAAATGAGAGAACCAAAATCCTAACCACTTTCAAAACGAGTGGCTAAGATTAAAAGATAAAATATTCTAATCAATGGTTGAGATGAGCTCAACATACAATACATGAATCAATATAACCATAAAGTACCAAAGTGGACTAAATCACCCATAAGGAGGGTACTCCACTCAACAAGAAATGAAGCACATGGTGGGTCCATGGAGTGTTAACTAACTCCCTATGGGTGCCCCATGGCATAATAAAATAATATAATATTTTAATTCTTTGACTTTGTGCCTCCTTGAGGAAATCGTGAGCCTCCCAAAAGCTCTAGAAAATAATATAAAAATGCCCCAAAAATAGTTGTGGGCCCAATCAGGTGCTGCAACTGCTGGAGAAGGTGCGGAGGACATCACTCTCATCGTCATGACTCATCTCATGTCATTTCCTTGCCTCAGTAACCCAAATCGATTTCTTCAATAGCCATTTAAGCATTTATTAATCTGCCTCGAGTAACGTGAACCTGCCAAAACAACCTCCTAAGGTTCCTGTGTTGTTAAACTGAGCCCACCAGGCTCTCTGGGATGGGGTTACTATGTTACAATCAAGTGGTTGCACCCCCTATTCCCATACAACGCCCTAGGATATCCAAATGAAAAATCTCCTTGCTCAGACACATCATCCTGTAAAGCAAAATTGCATTAGAAAGGTAAAATGAGCCTGATCATCTCTGAGAGTCCAAATCCATCTAGGGTGTATATTCATACCCATCTCAGGTCTTTACTTGATCATCAACCATATCCAATAGACAATATAACCATCCATGGCATCTAATGGAGAATTTGCGGTGAGAAAATTAATTGTCAACGTTTCGAACCAAGTGTGGTTCATCTTCAGGACATAGCGATGCCTGGAGATTGTTCCTCTTTCATTGGTGCATTAATACAGAAACCGTCAATTGAGAGGGCTGACAAGGTTTGTTGAAGGTTAATATTACATTGTTTTATGTTGTCTTAGGGTAAAAAGAGGTTTGTTAAGATTAGTTTTATGAATTTTAAGGTATAGTTTATCAATTTTATTAATTTTATTAATTTATCAAATTCATAAATTTTAAAGTTTTAATTTTTTTTTAATACAATGTAATATTAACCTTCAACAAACCTTGTCGGCCCTCTCAATTGACGGTTTCTGTATTAATGCACCAATGAAAGAGGAACAATCTCCAGGCATCGCTATGTCCTGAAGATGAACCACGCTTGGTTCGAAACGTCGACAATTAATTTTCTCACCGCAGATTCTCCATTAGATGCCATGAATCTTCACTGCGGAATCTCAACAAACCTTAATATAACCATCTGTAAATGATCAGATACCAATAATATAACTTAGACTATCATCCATCTGCTGCAAGTGTTATAAGGCTAAGACATGCTCTACAACTCATTTAAGCAACAATTACAACAAGTAGCAGTCATTTCATTGGCGGTGCATCAACCAAATACATATATAGGGTTTATTTATTATTACTCAGACCAGATTTTCAGGACTATACTCACTTCATAGTTGTAGTCAATTTGCTAGTGAAGGGTGAGGGCTGAAATTGACAAGGCTAGGGCAAAGGATGACTTCCTACTTAACATCATGACACTTTGGATATTGAAAGGAAAGACTTCGCTATAACCATATGCAGGACAAACAACAACACAAGGAATGGCAGTGCCTCACAAACGGTTGAGTTGTTTAGAGAGTGCTTATTCAACTTAGGCATCATGTCTACATCAAGTTTGATCCAGTTTCATTAGGATCCTCAATTTTATTTCCATGGCCTTTTTGGCCTATATGTCCTTTTGGGGTTTTCACTAGTGCTTAAAAGCACAGCTAATTGTAGCTTTCATCCAGGACCTTTTCACATTTATAAGGTCAACAATATTTGGATATAGCATATATTTAACCATTGCTTTTTTGGACCTTTTCTTATACCTATCGAGGAGTGTTGCTCTTGCCCCTTTCACATATGTTAAGAAAGACAGTTTTAGCATTTTCATTTTCCATGGGCGCATATAAACATTTCCAATATAAGTAGTACATGAGCTTTCAGTTTTAGCCAACAACATCCCAAGTGACCAGGGGGAGTTCTGCATAGTGCCAAACATCGGGACAACCGACCAGAATGATTTAGGCATACAATCCAACTCACCAAAGGCAAGTTTTGTCACCAATTCAGAGCCGAGACACAATATAAACAGGGAGGTTTGTCCAACAAAGGTTCTAGCGGGGAAAAGGTCCTCCATGCCATAAGTCAAGTAGTAAGTCGGGTTAGAAACAAAACTAGAAGGTAATGGATGGGTGGAGACAATGAATGATGAAGCCAACACTAGCAAGCCAAAACAATGGTGGGATTGACTACTTCTATTCTCTCTAAGGAGGGTAAAACCAATGAGTACAAATCATGAACTTCAAAGTCGGAGTAGGGACATCAATACATAATACAAATACATCCAAGTCCATATAATTATGACCGCTAGATCATGACACTACATGTTAATACATGTCACAAAGATGAGTATAAGAGCAATGATAACCATAATAACACAATATAATAAAAGCCGAGTCATAATCATGCATATAATCCATCTGAAACATCATCTGTCCAATGAGAAAGCACTGATATAAAACTGGGCATCAATAACTGCTCTGTAATGATTAAATGGCTACATTGGTCCTCAAATTTGAGTGTCCTGAGACTCAGTCCTAACATGGGAGAGTACAATAGTCCACAAATAAAATAATGATCCGTCATAACTGCTCATCTTAGCATCTCATATGTAAGAGATCTGGCTGAAAAATGTACTGTATCTGAAAAATAGAATATGGTAGCCCGGCTACTATATATGTGATAACAAACATCACATAAACCAACACCGAGACACTGTTTATACATGGAGACCTATTCCAACATAGAGGTGAAGGTGGGGGAAATCCCAGATGTCACTAGTCAAGTTACAAGTCAAGGATAGTCAATGAACATGGGAGGGCAACAAATGGTTGGAGACAATGGAAATGATGCCATGACTAGCAAGCTATGTCCTTGAAGGGAAGAGATTGAATCCATACTAGGGGTAGGGTAAGGCTAATGAGTATACAAAAGATTCTCTCGATCAAAACCACTAAATCATTTGTACTTTTGATTCCAATTAAACCAAGATAAAGTATTGCCAACAAATAATCAAAATTAACCGAGTGTCACTGCTAAAATAGGTAACAAAGCAACATCAAAATCCATATGCACAAACCATAATATCACCTGGGTCATATACGTACACTGGTTCTAAAAACAATCTTAAGATCACTGGAAAAACCGCTGCTGCTACACATATGCACTATAACAATCTCTGCTCTGGGTCATGAAGGAAGGGCTAACTCAGTCATTGAATCTGGGGTCATGAGGCTCAGTCATTGCATAGAACTGGTCAATCTGGATACTCTGGATCTGCTGAAAGTGGGAGATCGTCAACCGGTGGCTCATAATCTGCTAATCTTATAGTAAAGGGCTGGCTCAAAGAAATGCTCAGTACTGCTCAGGAACAAAAGTAGCCCGGCTGCTATATATGTGACAACAAGAGGCGTTACTCTTCTTCTTTGAGGTGACTAATGGCTGGTAAAGGCCTACCCTAGAAAAAATGCAGCCCTAAGCTACCATTCAGTCATGAATATGCATCATCCACCAGCAATAAAACAAAGAGATCAGAGGCCAAACTTCAGTGTGCTTGTGTTTTGCAAACAATTCTAAGCTTCACCAAAAAAGAAGAATTTATCCAAAGAGCTTCCAAAAGCTAGCTTACTTAACCAGAAAAAGTTCTCCTCAAGAAGGGCGCATTCTCTCCAAAGAGCCCTAGTTAGGGCAAACTAGTAACATAGTAATAATCCCCACTTATCTCATGTTTCAAAATGAAAGTGATGAGATCTATTTATATGATCTCACACTCACTTATTACAAAAATATTCTGGCCGACATGCCTTAAAATATGTCAATTTGTAATTATAAAAGTGTCAACTTAAATTAAAACAAAATAATAATAATATATGACTTAATGTAGGCTTAAGGTAGGCTACCATGGATATTTGTTACCCAGGGTGCCAAAAATAGCCTAATTAAGCGAATCACTCCAAACGAAAAGTTGGAGTGAGCTGGGAGGGGGGTGTCATGCCCCCACTAACCCCAAGATGTTGTAAAATCCCTCAACACCCCCCTTAAATGACACATATGGCCTGGTGAAGGAGAGAACGTCCTGATGAGGAAGAATGCCTAGGAGAAGGAGAGAACGTCTTGATGAGGAAGAATGCCCAAGAGAAGGAGATCCCGTTGTGTAGAGGACTAGGAGGGTGTCTTGGTGGCTATGCAGAGGCCACCAGAGCATATAAACAACATATGGAGCCATGCGACCCAGTGGCCAACCCTTAGGAGCCCCGGTCACCAACACCGAGGTTAAAAACCCCAGCGCAGGGCAGTCAGCAGTGCCATTAAGCCATAGTACCCCTAAAGGAGGAACCAAAGCGCCCAACCATGGCCACCATTTCTCAATAACACCCTTCTTGGTCAAAATTTGGTTTCCTCTACTTGGGGCACACCTGAAGGTGCGCTGGTTACAGGTGCAGCGTAATAGTGACCATACTTCTGACATTTGAAGCATTGGATATGTGAAAGATCCTTCCTTTTCTTCTGTTCTAGAATGGGACTTGATCTTTCACCTTTGTCTTTCTTGCCATGATACTTTTTTCCCTTACTTTTTCCCTTCTTGACATGAGATGTAAGGGCTTGATTTTTTTCGTGTCGAGTGCCATGCAGTCTGTCTCTAGCTGTAAGTCTAGACTCTTGTTGTGTACAATCTGCCCATAATTGATCACAGTGGCATAATCATATATGATGTGACATTTTGATACCTTGTTTGTAGACAAAGCCAGCTGAAAGAGATGTTAGTCTGTCTTTGCATCTTTGTTAATTTCATATTCTTCTTATATATTTGGAATGCAAATTGCAATCACAAATTTAACATAGAACAAGCCTTTTCCAGATGGGTGGATCCACCTTGAAGGCTTATGATTTCATTATTCTTCTTATATTTTTGGACTGTTATTGCAAATTTAACAAGCCTGTCCGTCTGGATGGGTTGATCCACCTAGCACATCTCAAATGCAATACAAACATAGATGGGAATGATTTCATTTGAATGGAACCAGTGATCAGGTGGTCATTGTCAATAGTTTTTGCCATCACTTTGTTGAATCTAATAACATGTTTCTAGCAGAGTTCAAAATTATAGATTTCTATATCTGAAACTCTCAATTTTATTCATATTTGATCTTATCAGTGGTTTTCATTCCGTAACTAGAATATTTCATTCCTTGCACTGTTAACAAAAGTGTTAGAATCTATATCTAAGCTGTGATTGCATTGTTTTATTGCATTTAGTAAAATTCTTCTTTTCTAATCATATTCAGATAAACTCTATTCTTTTCCTAGTTAGGTACCATTGAATGTTTTCTATCATATATTGAGTAGGATAATCTTGTAGAAACTTTGCATGTTTCTGGTTTATTGGTTTTGTTTGACTATTTACTTTTCCTGCTGTGTAGTGCCTTGCGTGTTTTGAAGTCAGCAGATTTGATACTTTCGGAGGATACAAGGCATTCTGGAAAGCTTCTCCGGCATTATAATATTGATGCTCCTCTTGTAAGTTATTTGGAAATCTCACATAAGTTCTACTCATAGATATCCTGTATAGATTTATTTATGCATCTTGTTTACTTGGTTGAATATGATCAGGTTATTGGATGGATAACATTTAATCTTTCTCAGCGGTATAGATTTTTTTTCTGCATTCTTTCAGGTTCATTTTACTTTAATCTGGTATTGAGGGGACACCATTTAATCTCACCTTCCAGTATATGTTTATTTCTGCATTGTTGCATGTCCATTTGAGTTTAATTTGGAGTTTGAATCAACAAAGTTGAATTTTTTCTTGTTTACTTGTGGATTCAATAATCTGTAGTATTCATTTACAGCTCAGTTACCACAAGTTCAATGAATCTTTTAGGCAAGCAACAATATTACAGAGGTTGCAGCAAAGTCAGATTGTTGCTCTTATCAGTGATGCTGGAACTCCTGGCATCAGTGATCCTGGTGCTAAAATTGTAAGCACTCTCCTCTTACCTTGCATTTTCATAAATATGAAGCTGCAAATCTGAATGATAGTTTCTAAATGCTTGTCCCTGCAAGGAAAATCAGTGATAATTAAACAGATAATCAAGGCATCACCTACTGGAAAATGATATTGGGTTTCTGTTTTGTCAATCAAATCTTAGTGGTTAAAATAATGAGCATTATGAATTAGCAAAGCTTTGGGTGGCCTGAGCTCCGTGTTATGTCCAATATAATTTATTAGATCTGGCATTATGCACATCGAGCTGCATTGACGAGGAAACATAGGGCACATTGGGTGCACACTGGCCTCTTCCATGGCCTTTTCTATAAGGGGCAGTTACCTTAGCCACCTGTAATGTCCCTCAATGGATCTGGGCTGAAAGTTGAGCTAACTGGTATGTAATTTTGGTTTAGGACTTCCGTCAAATACTTTGGCGGCCACTGCTTTAAATCTGAGTTGACTGATTTATCGGTATTTGTTTTGAGATTATGTTTCAGATATCGTTTAACATCACATGTTCCCTGAAGTATGCAAACACAAAGCCAAATTTTACTTGCATTTAATGGTCAGCAAACAGTCCAAATATATATAAGCGACAGTCAACAACTTTAACTGTGTGCAGGAATAATTATATGTACTTTAGGTGACTGTAATGTCTCAGTTATTGTGACAGCAGTGCATTACACCCAAACTAAATGAAAATACTTCAAAATCTGACCCGAGATACAGTCTTGTAAATCATCAGCAAAGCCAGCCCACTTGTGTGGAAGCGATTCCACTTTTTTGACCCCACAAAATGACTTGAAAGTGATACAGTCAGCAGATAAACACAGTGGATGCTTTCAGCAGTAAGCTTGGCCCTCTTTGGCAACTTGACTTGATTGGAAAGAGTATATTCAGTTGAGTTCTTCTGAGAATGCACCCAACAGTCACAGCAAACCCCTTATGTTTGTCCTTCTCAACAGTAATCAGCAAAAGACAGAGGTACAGCTCTACAACCCCCTTGGAAAGTGCATCCTCCACAATGGTGCAGTATTTTCCTCTCTTGTACACAGCAGTATCAACTCTCAGGGAGTAAAACGCCCCTCCCAAGAGAAGCTATCTATCCACAGTAAGGAGATTATGTGAAGATAGAGACGTTCTCAAGGGCTGAGTGCATCCTTCCCCAAACCCCACGAGTTGTCCACCATATCAGCGCCCTTTCCCTTGGCAAAATACTCGGTGAAATAGCTTCTATTTTCAACTGTAAATGGAAGCAATATACCTGGAGATGAAGATAAATCCTCAACACCCTCCTAGGAAAACGTGTTCTTCTCCAAATCACCACAAACTCTGAAATAATCTCTAGATCTGCAAGAGTAACTTGAAATCCTTTCACAACAATGAAAAGATTTGAGTGTTCTCCCCCAACTGATGGACTAGGGTGGATTGTTTCACTACCGAAATCAATAGTCCTAGGTGTTGCCGCCTAATACACACTTTATGACACGGGAAAGTCTCCAACCCGCTTTGTGTGTCCTTGGGGGCAAGCGAGAGCTGGAGACCACTGTCACCACAGTCCACAACTCCTCCGTTTAGGCAAGATCCCAACAGAGCCAAGGGGGGAAGTCCCTACGGAAGACTAAGTTCCTGATTTATTAATTAATTACAAATTAAAGGGATCTTATTAAGGTCCGAGGTCAAGGTTTTGAGAGATGACAGTCAAACAAATGCAAATGCAATATTTCAATGACAATCAATCCTTTTAATATAACCAGTGCCTAAGTAATGGAGTCAGAGAATGCAACTTTCAATGGATGCAGTCTAAGTTAATTATCCCACAGGTTAAGTTATCTAACAATGAGATGAAACAAACTATGAACAATATACACAGTTATGAAGGATTCATGAACAATATGAAAGATAATAAAATCATAGTTGAGTAATATGAACAATATTAGACAGTTGAGCAGTAATATTATGAAATAACTTGATGCTAACAAATGCTCAGATAAATAACAGAAAAATGTAAACCATTTGACTAATATCCACAAATTAGAAAATTATTATGTTTGCTTTGCAAGTGCAACAACAACTGAAAGGAAACAAGTGCAATAGTGGAGTGAAAAGTTGCTGAAATGAAAATGTTATAGAACCGGTTTTGCAATGTCTCTTGGTTTATTTTAGGTAGATTTTATTAAGGTTTTCCTCTTGAAGTTTAGTTTTCGAACCAGTGGTGTGACTACCCCAATCTAGTATTTCTCAAGTCAAAGAAGGAATGTTGGTGCGCTCAACAAAGTGGGAGCAAAGCCCACCCGTAGCTCCCAGGTCAAACCCGAATGCCCCGGTGCTCAACAAGGAGGACGTAGAACGCCTAGAGACCCCCCACGGTCTTCTACCCCAAGTCGCTTTCGAGGTCACTGTTTTTAATTAACCGGACAAATAGCAAGATGGATGCCTATTAAACTAAAACTCCTTTACCCCCTGTCGTATCTCGTGAGTACCCCGAAGGGTGATAACCGAGTAGAGGAACAGGGGCTAAATTCGTTGTTGGTTAATTTTAGGGGTAAATTTTAAGTCTTGGTGATTAGCATGCAAGGTTAATTTTATACTATCAACAAGATCAACCAAGCGGTATCCCTTATGGGAGATGCTGGTATTTGATCTTGGACTAAAAAGGAAAATGTGAAGGTTTGTAGCAAAAAAAGAATGTTGTTCTAATTAAGCTGAGCCCCCACTTCTCCTGCTTTTCATACCCAACTTGAAGTCCCTAAAGGGAGATGACAAGTGGGACAGAGGATACACTGGATCAGTGGGTTGTATGGTTACTCTTTTGACAGAAAATAAAATTAAAATTTAGCTACTTTGAAAGGAAAATGCAATTAGCTAAACAATGTCCTAACCGCACAACAATCTCTGTTACAGAGATGGTGGTCTGTAACAGAGATGGTGGGTAAACAGAAGTAACAAAATTTATTAATCCTAACCGCACAACAATCTCTGTAACAGAGATGGTGGTCTGTAACAGAGATGGTGGGTAAACAGAAATAAAACTTGCATAAAAATAAATCTAAGCAAACTAGTTATCTAGGCTACCTCTACACTACTTATATACAGATTTTACAGCAGCGTTTAAAGCTTTAGAGAATACCGCAAAGAGAACTTCTCTTTTGGGGTTTACAATCTTATAGAAGAGAAGAGAAGAAATGTGGTTTTTGGCCATTTTTTGGACCAAACTTTTCTGATTCATGACTAACGTCATCTGATTCATCTGACTTAGTCTCGAATCCAACATCTGATTCATGACTAACGTCATTGAATTTATCCATTGTGGGCAGTTCCTTTTGGAATGAGGTTGTTGATGAAAGGTACATAAATTTTCCATCCCTATATCAGTCAGATTCATGGATGCAGTTTTTTGAGGAGGAGGTTGGGACTGATTATTGTCCTCCCTTTTCTTATAATAAGGCCTGTAGAACTTTTACGCTTCTTTTTCTTTCTCTAAGTCTATGATCTTATTAGACAGCTTTTGCATCATTTTGGCCATACTTTCATAATCTGGTGACTTTTCTTCCTTAGACTTAGTGAACAATAAGGTTTTTCTTCCCGCACCTTTCTCTCCTGATTGTTCTGGATAGTCTTCAATACTTTTTCTCTCACCTTCCACCACTTCTGCCTCTTCATAGGTCTCTGTCAAAGTAGGCTTGGCCCTACCTTTTGCAAACATGGCCAAATTAGGGCCCAGAGCTGAAGTATAGTATTCAATCAATACTTTGTCTGAAGACTTATCTGCTTCAGAGAAATTTTTAAGATATGCTGCAAACCTTTGTGTGAAACTGTGCACTTTTTCCCTTTTCTCTTTCTTCAATGCACACAGTCCTTTCATGAGGGCAGCGTGAGTCTTTTGTATTGCGTACTTACTCCTGAACATTCTCTCGAAGGTATCCCAGTCTGGGATAGAGTTAGCGGGCAATCCAAAATACCATGAGGCCGCAGCTCCTTTGAGGGTATGCGGGAATAGTCTACACACCACATCTTCGTGTTCCCCAGCCCTCAGACCTTCTATTGCCAAGTAGAAACTTTGTAGATGATCGTCTACTAATATCTTTTCATTGGGGTCAAATTTAGGCAACAACTTTTCGAAGGCTTGAGGTAGGTCATGCAAAGGCGGGGTCAGATTTAGAGGTGATCTGGCTCTCCATGCTGGTGGTGGGTTTGGAGGATTTGGTGGAGGTTGATTTGCGTTAACGCCGGCCATGAGTTGAGGTGGAGAGTGAGGAGGTGAACCCACAGGGGTGTGAACAGGAGAACTGTAAGGGGTACTTGGGCCTTCTTGGTTCAAAGGTAATTCAACCTCCTGCAGAGCAGTCTCTACAAGTTCTTCCCAGTCTCTCACCAACAATGAATCTTTCACTATAGGGCGGTCTTTCTTCTTGTACTCCCTTCTAGGTAAGTCAGGGATAATTGGCAACCCTCCAAGCTTCTTTACGTATGCCCGGGTGTGTCTTCTGAGGTCGTTAACTACTTCATTACCAACAGCTTATAGATGTTCTCTGTTTTCTTCTTCTGGAATTGGATTACGCGGTCCACTACTTTCAGAACTGTAACCAGCGGAATAATCTCGGGAAAACAAGTTTCCGCGGCCAGCCATGCACTGGCGGCCCTCCTTCTAGCGCCAAAACTGTTGAGGCCTGGAAATTCGCAGGCGGCAACAGTAAGGGATTCTCCCCAATCAACGTTCCCAACTAGCCCGTTGACTGTTTGGAATAGGGAATCCGTCCGGTTTGCGGTCCGGCTATCGTAGGTCAAGAAACAAAACAAAGGCTTTACCGGTTGCGGCCCGGCCCACCGAGTTTTTTGTCTTTTGACTTTAATAAATGAAATGCAAGTGCCTAACTAAATGCAGGGTGATAAAGATGCCAGGAGCAGTCACAATGTGATGTGCAGGTTCTTACCTCTCGTCTTATGGCTCATAGGCATCCCAATTGGATACAATAAGAAATAAACTAACTATCTAATCTATCCCTAGGGAGCAAAGTTATCATTATGGGTGAGCAATACATTTTGCACATGCATTATGAAGAATCACAGATAACTGGTACTTCTTTCAAGACACATGAACGCTTACAGATATTTAAATAACCAGATAGCCGATCATTTTATAACAACATCTATTACTCACAGTGAAAAATAACCAGAAAATACTGAAGAACATTTAACAAGAACATACGTTCAGAACATTAAATACTCTTACAGTAAATGAAACGCAGCTGAAAACGAAAGAGTTCCTCTTCAACATTATTCATTGAGTTACATTGATACATTCCACTTTTCACTCTCTCCGACAGGCAAAATTGCAGTTTCCTTTGCAAAACGAAGTAGTTCCTCTTACAAGCAAATATTTACAAAATTTTCCAGGGAAAAAGCCCTCTCTTAGTCCTACTTTTCAAATATTTAAACTACAACTGCGGCCCCTTGGGCTGCCTCCCTCCTCCCCCTTTCAGCTTCCCCAACTCTTCAAATTCCTCTACCTAGTAAGTAACTGACAGATCTTTCCGTTCCATCTCTTCGTTGCCACGCATGTTGTCCTTTCTTTCGCTTGTCCCCATGGCCTTGGTTCGATCCACTCCAAAACGCTCAGCCATACCTTCGCGCCATCGTAGTCCCACCAATCCCTTGGGTCCCTCTGCGCAAAAACAAAAGGGCATCATTAATGTATTTACGTTACAAAACAAAATAGCAAGATCTACTCCTGAAACAATCATTTCGCGAGGAAATTACCAGGCGCCGACACCACTATCTCGACCATGGCGGGAAACTTACTGGCGGTTCAACAATACTTACGTCGGAAGGGTATACATCGGAGGCTAAACGGATCTCCCCAGCCGCAACGGCGGATGAGGCCAAGGTTGAAGACATAAGCTAACCGCGGGTGGGAAAGGACCAAATCGGACGTCGGCAGATACTCGCATCGGAAGCTCACTAACTATCCCCAGCCGCAACGGCGGGAGGGTATAAGCTACGGTCCAGCGATTTAAGACCAAAACGAATCGGACGTCGGAGGGATCTAGACTTCGGACGAATAAACGATCTTGGAGCCGCAACGGCGAAGGGGCTGGGACTTTGCAACTTTCGATCTAATAACAAAAAGAGGCCCGATCATAGAAAAAATCAACGATTAAAACAGCGTTAAGGGTCAGCTGCAGCCAAAGTCGTTTTTTCTTAGTGAAGGCTGCCCTGAAGAACAAGATTTTACTTTTCTTCGGCTGGTAAACCAGACATCCACGACTCAAACCGAAATTGAACATGGCATGCATAAATCCGCGAGCATCCAACTTCAAAGTAAAACAAAAAGAAGACACGCTCAAGAGGCCCAAGAGTTCAACGGTCAAACTGTGCGAAATAATGAGGAGGGGCCCAGAAATTAAAACATTAATTTGGGGGAGAACAGTTGCGGCAGCAACACTCACCAAAAGATGCATGAAATGTAGAATGACGACACAATATCCCTCCAAAGTATTTCCTTGATTATGGCCCAACTAGGGCAAGATTTGAATACAAGAAAGCCTCTAGGGCTTGAGCAAAATAACTAGGGCACAATGTAGAAGAAGAGAAGAGAGGAAATATTTCTGCAACATAACAATAGCATGAGAGAAAAGCTCTCAAATGAGGGAGTGAGACCCTCATTATATAGTTGAGGAGCAACCTCAACCCCTTGAAGATCAATGGCCAATATTAGATCTAGATCTAGATTAGATCTCCACGACTAGATCTAGGTTTGTTGACTTTGCAAACCATCCACCAATCATAAGCAAGGGTGCTTTTTCAAATCAATGGTCAAAAAGATAGATCCATGTCACAATGAAGTCTAACCCTTAGATCTAGGGTTTCCATGACTCAAGTGGGGCCTCCTTTGACTCAATTTTTAATTTTATTATTTTTAATGTTATCTTTAATTTTTTAATGTTTTATATAATCTTTAATCTTTTATTTTTAATTTTTAATTTTTAATCTTTATTTAATCTTTTATTTTTTATTTTTATCTTTTTATTTTTAATCTTTTAATCTTTTATTTTATCTTTTACTTTTTTATTTTTATCTTTTTATTTTTAATCTTTTATTTTATCTTTTACTTTTATTTTTATCTTTTTATTTTTAAATCTTTTAATCTTTTATTTTCAAGTTTTAATCTTATATTTTTTTATTTTTATCTTTTTATTTTTTAATCTTTTATTTTCTATTTAATATTTTATTTTTTTAATTTTTTAATTTTTGATCTTTAATTTTTTAATTTTTAATTTTTAATTTTTATCTTTTATTAAGACAAGAAGAGCACGCCACTTGGGAAATCTTCAAAAATTTATTTTGACCATGGGGGGGTTTATTTAAATAAAAATTAACTATGATTAGCCACCTCCCAAACTTAATTACCATGGCCTTATTTGATTTTTTCCTTCAAAATCAAATAACTTAATTTTTCACCTTTGGAAATTAAATTAATTTCCTGGGAAAAAATACCTTGTCTTAACCAAAATTGGTCTAACTTCTTAAACCCTTGTCAGAATGACATGAGACTTGAACCAATGGCTTAGGGGGTGTCATAGCATTTTAATTTGCATTCATAGCCCCTATTACAAAATGCCAAGGTTCAAGAGATTATATTGTTACATCAAAACTTAATTAATTAACCACTAAATGGTAAAGTTAATTAATTGAGAAAAAATCAAAATCCTAACGAAATTCCGCAAGACTACAAGATATGGCTAGCATGGTCATGGACAACAACTTGAAACCTTAGCCACCTCATGGGCTTGATTATTAGAACGCCAATTCACCACTTTGGAGGATTTGTGAGTGAAAAACCCAACCAATTAAAATTGTTAATTAACAAAATTAACTGGAAGGGGAAAAAAACACTCGGTGAAGAGGACTTCCCTGATAATAAAATCCATGGTGACATCCTTAGAGGAATGACCCATGCTAACATATAAAGTTACATTAATTGTCCCACGCAGGGGAGCGGACATTTCGTGTACAAAAGGGGCATAATTGCCCTGCTGAATGAAAAATCCCCAGAATTTTTCCATGGTACAAACTGCACATAATGTACATCTTCAATGTACATGAGGTTGCCACCTAGTTGAAATAGGTGGGCAACACTAGGGTTTTCATTCCAAGAGCTAAAAACTACAAAAGCTCTCCAATTCTTTTTTGAAAGTGAAAAAGTCAAGAATGAATGAAAATGAGGTTAATTTGCTCTTTTAAGCTCATTTGACCCTTTTTGGGACACTTTTGCCTTTTCTCGCCATATTTACCTTTTTCCCGCTCAAATATTTGATTAAAGTGAGTTTATAAAGTCAATGTCACTTTAGAACCCCCATTTATTGAATTAATCAATGTCCCGTTTCTAATGGTGCTTTTCCATTCAGTGGACATTAAATAATTATTAATACCTGTTATCACCAACCTTGTAGTTGCCTATGTGAGGTGGATCCAGGATGGATGGTAGAGGGGCAAGTAACTAAGGAGGTGGAACCAAGACTGCCTAGACTCCCAAATGGATGGTTGTCACGCTAATCAAGGCAGCCTTCACTTTATGTGTCTTAGCCCAAGACAACAAAGGGGGAGACCTAGATCTACTCCCGACAGGAGAGATCCAACCTAATCACTAGATCAGATCAAATGGACTTGAGGTATGTAAGGTGTAAGGTAATGGAAATGCTAGATCTATGGATGATGTCACTTAGGTGAACCAAGGCTTTGGATGAGGGTTTAGGAAGTGTGAGGCTTGATCCAAAGTGGGACATAGGTGACCTATGAAGTAAATACTAGATCTGGGGTTGAGGTACTAGCAACAAGTGAGGATATCCGCTGCCTTGGGAAACGTGACCAATGCAGGGAGGTCAAGGACAGGATTGGGGCTATCTAGTATCGATGGACATACTAGATGAAATATATGACAGAGTCAAAGTACCCGAGTCTCCAAGGAAAAGTTAGATTACAAGGAAAGGAGACCAAAGAGGGGGTAGCGCTAGAGTTGGAGATCAATGCTTGTCAGATCTAGGGCAATGGAGTCACCATCTGCCTAGCGTTGGAGGAAACCCACCTGGGAAATACCTCGATCTATAGACCCAGAAAAGTTTTTGGACGGAAAAGTCAGTATATGGGGAAAACCAACAGCAAGGTAGGCTAGCGCTAGGGTTTGGAAGGGCAGATCCTCAGATCTAGGACAATCTAGAGACCACCAGCTCAGCATTGGAGGAGAAATGGAACGAGGATGATCTGATCTACAAACTCAAGTTGAAAAAACGCTGGAAAAATCAAATCCGGGAAAATGTTAGAAAAATGATGAGGAGCGCTAGGGTCCTGGAAAACAGTTTCTCAGATCTAGGGCTACCTGCCAGCATCTAGCTCAGCGTTGAAGGTGATATGGAGAGAGGAGGACCCGATCTACAAACCCAAGAAGAAATTATGCCAGAAAAATCAAATCCCGGAAAAAGTCAGAATTTCATGAGGAGCGTTGGGGTTTGAGCAGACAATTTTCTAGATCTAAGGCAAACCAACCACTTTTAGATCATCGTTGAGGGTGAGTTGGGGAGGGGAAGACCCGATCTACAAAACCCTGCAGTGGTTTGTCCAGAGATCGAGCGGTTTATTTTTTAGTATTTTTGGTTTTGTATTATTTATGGAATTTTCAGTAAAATGAAGAAAAGCATGTGTCAATGGGTTGAGATCCGGAAGAAAGGAACTAACCTGCAGATCTTACCTGGAAATCCTTGTAGATGCCTTGAAGGTGATGATCCGTGCTATCTCGATCAATTTGGGAAGACCTGTGTGATTTCTAAGCCCCACGTTTTGTTCCAAGTGACCAATGCGCCCTCTCTCTTGCACAAGCAAACGTCAACAATATCGGATTTATTGTGTCATGAGAAAAAAACAAGATCTACAGAAAAATAACATGATGTAATCATAGATCACAATGAAGCTAATGAAAACCCCCTGTTACAGACAAAACTAGTCCAAGCGAGTTGAGGTCCCCCTGCAAAAATGCCTAAGTGAAGTCGCCCTCCTATAGACAAGACAATGATCCCGAAAAAATATATAGATTTCACACAAATTTCTCGAATGCTAGGAAGCAAGAGACTTTCCAATCACCATCTAAGAACACCAGATGCAAAGGAGATCCAAAAAATATCTACAAGAAAGTTTTTCTATTAATCAGATCCAAGAGCCAAAGACCTCTTACAAATGAGAAGCTCTCTCCTTTAAATAGGAACGAGAGAACCAAAATTCTAACCACTTTCAAAACGAGTGGTTAAGATTAAAAGATATAAATGTTCTAATCAATGGTTGAGATGAGCTCAACATACAATACATGGATCAATATAACCATAAAGTACCAAAGTGGACTAGATCACCCATAAGAGGGTACCCCACTCAACAAGAAATAAATGAAGCACATGGTGGGTCCATGGAGTGTTAACTAACTCCCTCTGGGTGTCCCCATGGCACAATAAAATAATATAATCTTTTATATTTATGAATTTGTGTCTCCTTGAGGAAATCGTGAGCCTCTCAAAAGCCCCAGAAAACAATATAAAATTGCCCCAAAAATAGGCGTGGGCCCAATCTGGTGTTGCAACTGTTGGAGAAGGTCTGGAGGACATCACTCTCATCATCATGACTCATCCCATGCCATTTCCTTGCCTTAGTAGCCCAAATCGATTTCTTCAGTAGCCATTTAATCATTTTTTAATCTGCCTCGAGAAGCGTGAACTTGCCAAAACAGCCTCCTAGGATGCCTGCGTTGTCCAACTGAGCCCACCAGGCTCTCTGGGAGGGGGGTACTATGGTACAATTAAGTGGCTACACCCCCCCTATGCCCCATACAACGCACTAGGAGATCCAATAAAAACATCTCCCTGCTCAGACACATCATCCAGTGAAACAAAACTGCATCTGAAGGGTAAAATGAGCCCGATCATCTCTGCAAGTGCCCGGAATTGAAAACAAGCCGTCTCACTAGACTCAGAGAGTCCAAATCCATCTATGGTATACACTCATACCCTTTCCAGGTCTCTACCTGATCATCAACCATATCTAATAGATAAAATAATAACCTGTATATGATCAGATAACCAATATAACTCAGGTTGGCATCCATATGCTGCAAGTGTTCAAAGGCTAAGACAAGCTCTACAAATCATTTAAGTAACAATCATAACAAGTAGCAGTCACTTCACTGGCAGTTCATCAATCAAATACATATATCTATAGGGTTTTACTTATTAATCATAACTCAGATTAGACTTTCAAGACCATACTCACTTCATAGTTGTAGTCAATTTGCTAGTGAAGGGTGAAGGCTAAAATTTTCAAGGCTAGGACAAAGGATGACCACCAACTCAACATTGTGACATTTTGGATATGGAAAGGGAATGCACACTCTAGCCATATGCCGGACAAACAATAACAAAGGGGATGGCAGTGCCTCACAAATGGGTGAACTACTTCAGAGGAGCTTACTCATCTTTACAAATGCTCACAATGCAACTCAATACAAGTAAGGCCAACAATCTTTAGATAGAACTTTTAGGAACCATTGCTTTTTTGGGCCTTTGATTTTCATAGCCTTGGTCTACGCATTTGTTGCAGCTGCAACTATTTCCCAAATTTTAAAAAATTTTGGACCCTCCTTTTAATTTTATCTTGCCTGGATTTGTTTGGGATTGCTGAACTTTGTTGTTCTTCTGCTACAAATTTGGATCTTTTGAGGTTGAATTGAGGTAAATTGTTTACCACATTCGGAAGTTGAATGATTATCTTTTGTTCAGACTGATGCTTTTGACTGTGAAGTTGAAATTGATGGCCTTTTTGATTTAAAATGATTTCCTTTATTATTGTCAGAAGTTTATTTGTGTCTGGATTGGTGCGGTAGTTCTCTACACAGCCGCCGTTGCGGAGGGTAAGTAATGAACTTCCCGATGGACAGTTTTTATTTTCACCGATGCGCTTTTATTTCATTTTTTCTTTGGACTGTCGGCGTTCTTATTTTATCGCTGTTGGAGCATTAGTCCTCTATATCACCGTCGTTTCGGAGGACAGATAAAGAACGGGCCGTTGGTGAGCTTTTCTTTCGCCGATTACGTGGTTTTATTGGTTCAAACTGTTTTGCTTTGCGATGATCTTTTGTTTTCACTATCGGAATGTTTTGGCTAAGTGTCAGAGTTCTAGTCTTGAGCGACGCCACCGTTTCGGAGGCCTTGTTGTAAACTCACCGATTTGCAGTTATTAAAGTTTCCGATCGCCGAAGTTTTCTTTGGATTGTGGAAGTCGTAGTTTGATTGTTTCCCGTCGTTGCGACTGTATAGTACGCTATCTCTTTGACGGTTAGTTGGTTCATATGCTGACGCAATACTGGTTAGTCTTTCGAGCCTCCGATCGCTGATGTTTTTATGTTGACTGTGGAACTTTTAGTCTGTCTGTCTCCCGCCGTTGCAGCTGCGTACTGAACTATTCTGCCGACGCATTATGGTTAGTCCCTCCGTTCGTCGATGCCTATGTGTTTAGTGGTAGTGGCTCCGATCTCCGATGCATGTACGACAGTCTTTAGTGTTTTATTTCGTCGAAGTTTTCTTTTGATAGCAGAAGTAGTAGTCTGACTTTTTCCCGCCGTTGCGGCTAAGTAATACACTATCTTTCCGATGTTTAGTTGGTTTATCTGTTGATGCATTTCTAGCTAGTTCCTCGTTCTTTCGATCGCCGATGATGTCTTATTGTCGCGGAAGCCGTAGTCCTTATGGTTTCCGTCGTTGCGGCGACTTAGTGAACTAACCTTCCGACACAGAGTTGTTTCGTTCGTCGATGAGGAGGTTTTCGCCCGATGCTTAGTATTTTTCCCGCCGGTGAGGGTTTTCCCGCCTTTCTTGTGTGCTTTTACTTTGTTTTTCGATGGTGGTTACTTTGTCATGATTCGTGCTTTCATCGGAGGATTTCGATTTGGTCCAGATGTGGCCTGGATTGAGATAAAGAGTCTGTTTTTGGGCTTGTGATTTTAGTTTGGACAGTGGATTTAGCAGAGTTCAAGATACAAACTTGTAGGATTTTCTTGCATTATCATTTTTCGTTTCATGCATTAATATTTTTGATAGTTCACTTTACAAGATGTATGTTTTAATACAGTTTGTGTTACTTTGTCAAACGCTAAGTGATCTACGAACTGGTTATTCATGACAGGGTGATTACTGCTGTAGAGAAGATATGTCTAGAAGACAAAGCAGAAGAAAGTAAGGGTCTGAGATCTCAAATAGATCGATAGCAGTAGAGGCCCAGGCTTGGGAGAAGTCCATCAGTTACCAAGCTGGTCCCTTTTTATAAAGTGCTCTTAAAATCTAAATCTGAAATGTAACGTATTGTAGGAATCATGAGCACTCATTAAAAGACAAAATTGTGGGACTGAACAGTTGGGGGTATCCCAAAGGTCACCGAGGGGCAGCCCAAGAGTTTTGCTTGAAGTATAAGTATAGGAGAGTTAGATAGAATAAATGACTTTTTCCCAGATAGATTTGTGAGAGTATGTTGTAAGAAGAACTATTTCCTTTTGCAATAAAGAAATTACAAGTTTCCTGTTGGAGAAAGCTTGGTGGAAGGTTTCAAATGCTGTGCTATGGATTTGTTGAATGTGAACTATTTCGTTTTCAGCTGTTGTCCATTAACTGTGAGATCGTTCTAACTCTTTGAACCTATATTCTTGTTATGAATGCGCTCTAGTTTATTCTATGAAATTTCCATTGAGTAATGAAGGCTTTTCATAAACAATGAGTTATTAATGTTCATGTGTTTTGAATTAAGTAACAACTATCTGTGATTTTTCTGAATGCATGCGCAAAATACATTACTCATTGGTAAATGATAATCTTGCTCCCTAGAGATAGGTTAGATAGTTAGTTTTAGTTTTTCTTGCTGTGTGTGATTTAGATGCGAGTGAGTTAAGACGAGAGGTAAGAACCTGCGCATCACATTGTGATCGCTCCTCGTATTCTCTATCAGTGTGCATTCTTAGACAAGCACTTGCATATCATACTTAAATTCAAAAAACTGAAATATACATGGTGGACCGGGCCGTAACCAGTAACACCTTTTATTTTTGTTACTTGACCTACAGTAGCCAGACCGTAAACCGGACGGATTCCCCATACCAAACAGTAATGAGCTAGTTGGAAACGTTTACCGGGGAGAATCCCTAACTGTTGTTACCTGCGAATTTTCAGGCATCAACCGTTTTTGGCGCTAGAAGGAGGGCAGCCAGTGCATGGCTGGCTGAGGAAACCCATTTCCTCGAAATTATTCCACTAGTGACAGTTCTGAAAGCAGTTTGTTTCCCAATCCAACTCTGAAAGAAAAGGGTAAAGAGCATCTGTATTCTGTCGATAACGAAGTAGTTGACGATTTGAGAAGATTTACTAGGGCTTATGTGAAGAAGATCGGAGGATTACCGATTATCCCTGCCTTACCCATAAGAGAATATTGGAAGAAAGACCATCCTATATTGGAAGACGCAGTGTTGTTTGAAGATTTTGAAGAACTGGTAGAAACAACCTTATAGGAAGTTGTTCAACCTATGAATCAGTTGGACCCAGATACACCTTACTGTTAACCTGTTCATACTCTTGTTCATTCACCACCTCACTATCCACTTAAAATCATGGCAAATGTAAACGCAAATCAGCCACCTAACCCACCAAATCCACCACCTGCATGGAGGGCTAGATCACCACTAAACCTAGCACCTCCTTTGCATGACTTACCTCAGGCTTTTGAGAAAATGTTGCCTAAGTTTGACCCAAGTGAAAAGATCGTGGTAGATTATCATTTGCAAAGCTTTTACTTGGCTATAGAAGGACTACGGGCTGGAGAACATGAAGATGTAGTCTGCAGATTGTTCGCTCATACCCTGAAAGGAGCTGCAGCCTCATGGTATTTTGCTCTGCCTGTAAACTCAATCACAGATTGTGATACTTTTGAAAGAATATTTAGAAGTAAATATGCAGTCCAAAAAACTCATGCAGCTCTGATGAAAGGGTTATGCGCTTTAAAGAAAGAACGAAAGGAAAAAGTGCATAGTTTCACTCAAAGGTTCGCTGCTTATCTAAAGATTTTTTTTGCGATTGATAAACCATCTGATAAAGTTCTGAGTGAATACTATACTTCAGCTCTAGGGCCTGAATTGGCCATGTTTGCCAAGATGTCAGTCAAACCCAGATTGTCAGAAACTTATGAAGAAGCTGAAAGGGTAGAAGCTGAAAAAGAGAGCATAGAAGATTATCCTGAGCAGTCGGGAGAAAAAACTTTTGGTAAGAAAGCGTTGCTACTAACTAAGCCTAAGGATGAGAAATCACATGATTTTGAAGGGATGGTAAAGATGATGCAGAAGCTATCCAACAGTGTGATCGATTTGGAGAAAGAAAAAGAGGCTCATAAAGCATACAAGCCTTACTATAAAAGGAGAGAAGATAACAATCAATCTAAACCTCCTCCACACAGTCCTGCATCAATGAATTTAACTGAGGTAGGGATGGATAATTTTTGCACCTTTCATCAGCAACCTCATTCTGAAAAAAATTGCCCTCAATGGATCAATTTGATGACATTAGTAATGAATTAGCTGTTGGACTCTAAACTAATAGAAGATAATGAACAAGAAAAAAATAATCAAGCCATAGAAAAACAAGAAGATGATGCTTTAGTTTTATGGGACTATGTCTCACTTTTTGATACAGATGAGGAAGGTTCATGGAAACAGGAAGAAACATCAGAAACAAACGTGACAACAAGAAGTCGGGGTTTGATAAATAAAGACAATTCGATACTTCCGAAAATTAAGAGACTTCAAGAGAATGTAAAGAAGATTCGGAAGAGCACCCCAGCTGATAAAATACCCGAATTCACCATTACGAGTCAAAATCCAAAGAAAATTAACATGCCTGTTAAGCCTGTTGAAGAGAAGATTGACAATGTAAAAAAGAATCCTGAAGAACATAAGATGGAGTATAATATTGTGGAACATATAAAAAGGGCAAAGGCAAATATCTCACTGTTTGAAATGTGTAATGTGCCTCAACAGCAAGAAAAATTGTTAAAAGCGTTTGAAGTACCAAAGGAAGAGCTTCCCATTAACAACCAACCTGTAGAAGAAATTGTTGAAGCAAGTGTGGGAGGTAAGGCTAGGTTTAAAACCCCACCATTCCTCTTGACTTTTGAGATTTTAAACCATAAGGTGCACAATTGTTTAGTAGACTCAGGGTCGGCAGTTAATGTTATGCCACTTTCAGTCTGCAAAAAGATCAATGGACAACCTAAACCCACTATCTGGCAGGTTACTCAACTAGACAGGACCAATGTGAAAGTAGTCGGGGAAATGGAAGATGTTCTGATTCGCTTATCTGCCAATGAAAAGATATGTCAGTACATTGATATTGTAGTAGTAGACATACCTGATGTTTATGGACTTGTTTTGAATCGAGACTGGTTAGCAAGACTAAATGGGTACTTCGCATCAGATTGGTCACATCTGTGGTTGCCTCATAAGGGAAGTCCAAATCAGATAAAAATATTAAGAGAACCCCACATGAAGCACAATGTTACTCAATTGGAAGAAAAAAATGAACCAGTGAATTCTGTGTTGGGAAATTATCTAATTGAGCTAGAACCAGGAAACTACCAAGTAGAGGAAGCTAGCAGTACATTAGATACCTAGCCCAATCTCCTTCGATTTTCGCGGGCTGATGAGATTGATTGTAAAATAGTAGACTTAGTTTCAGATGTAGTTTTTGCTTCAAGTACAGTAGAATTAGATAATGGGTAGGCCGTTTTATTTTGCAGTCAAGCCTAGCCCCTCAACTTACAAGTTGCTAGATTAGCAAGGGTGGGCAGAGAACTAATCAGTTAGTGTTTTAGTTCTCAAATTTTATTTTTCTTGATTTTTATTTCTTGATTATCTTGTACATAAATAAATGGTTTTGGTTGCTTATTTTTGATTTATTTTATTTCTATTTGTTTTTAGTTAGATTTTGATTGATTTCAATAAAAGAAGCAAACTTTTGGTTGCATAGAGGGCATCAAAATTCTGGACTAACTAAAATCCTTGATTATAAGACTGTGTACTATTGATTTATCTGGAAGAATTTCTTCTAGTTTAGCAGTTTTCCTAAATGGCTATGAACACATTGAAGTCCTACTTAATCCTTGTAAAATAACTCATGATCAAAAGGTCTAGAATACTATTTCGAGGCTCCATCCATCTCACATTTAAAATGTCTTAGGGGGGTGACAGCAAAAGCCCCAGGGAAAGGAAGCAGGGTAAACAGTATATTATATATAAATGATCCCATGCCAAGAATTGAAAGCCAAAAGGCAAATAAGAGTCAAAATCTCCTAAGAAAGCAATGTGTATCAAAACAAAGTATTAAACCATATGAGTACAAAATTGCCAAAGTTCTTCTCCGTCCGTGAGCTGAAAATTAAATATATCTCTCACACAAAAGGACACTATGGATAGAGGAGCCTAAATAAAAATTCAAAAGAAAGGCATGCAGGAGGACTCAAAAAGGACAAAAGTCCAAAAGCACAAAAAGTGCAAAATGGCATGGGAATGAGGAACAAATGAATATTTCTGTTTACCATATGTTACAATCCTGTGGTGTCCAAGCTGGAAGCTACCCAAAGACACAGGTAAAAAATGAAACTCATATTCCTGGCCTCAAAAGAGTTATCTTGACTTTGAAATCTTGGTTTCCATTTTCCTAAACTGGACTATCATCAATGATTAAAAGTACATACATTTGCCATTTGGGAAATCCAGACATCTAGAAGAATTCAACATGTTGGTTTTATTGTCAAACAGTCTGTTACTTAAGGAAGAAATTGTCTAGAGATCTGGGTTAACCAGGTAGTCGCCAATTGTTGCACCTGCAACTATTTCCCAAATTTTTTAAAATTTTGGACCCTCCTTTTAATTTTATCTTGCCTGGATTTGTTTGGGATTGTTGAACTTTGTTGTTCCTCTTCTACAAATTTGGATCTTTTGAGGTTGAATTGAGGTAAATTGTTTACCACTTTCGGAAGTTGAATGATTATCTTTTGTTCAGATTGATGCTTTTGACTGTGAAGTTGAAATTGATGGCCTTTTTGATTTAAAATGATTTCCTTTATCGCTGTCGGAAGTTTATTTATTTTGGATCGGGGCAGTAGTTCTCTACGCTGCCGCCGTTGCGGAGGGTAAGTAATGAACTTCTCGATGGACAGTTCTTATTTTCACCGATGCGCTTTTATTTCATTTTTTCTTTGGACTGTCGGCGTTCTTATTTTATCGCTGTCGGAGCATTAGTCCTCTATATCACCGCCGTTTCGGAGGATAGATAAAGAACGGGCTGATGGTTAGTTTTTCTTTCGCCGATTACGTGGTTTTATTGGTTCAAACTGTTTTGCTTTGCGATGATCTTTTGTTTTCACTATCGGAATGTTTTGTCTAGGTGTCGGAGTTCTAGTCTCGAGCGACGCCACCGTTTCGGAGGCCTTGTTGTAAACTCACCGATTCGCAGTTATTAAAGTTTCCGATTGCCGAAGTTTCTTTGGATTGCGGAAGTTGTAGTTTGATTGTTTCCCGCCGTTGCGGCTGTATAGTACGCTATCTCTCCGACAGTTAGTTGGTTCATATGCCGACGCAATACTGGTTAGTCTTTCGAGCCTCCGATCGCTGATGTTTTTATGTTGATTGTGGAACTTTTAGTCTGTCTGTCTCCTATAGTTGCGGCTGTGTATTGAACTATTCTGTCGACGCATTATGGTTAGTCCTTTCGATCGCCGATGCCTATGTGTTTAGTGGTAGTGGTTCTGATCTCCGATGCCTGTACGACAGTATTTAGTGTTTTATTTCGTCGAAGTGTCTTTTGATAGCGGAAGCCGTAGTCTGACTTTTTCTCGCCGTTGTGGCTGAGTAATACACTATCTTTCTAATGTTTAGTTGGTTTATCTGTCGATGCATTTTTAGCTAGTTCCCCGTTCTTCCGATCGCTGATGATGTCTTATTGTCGCGGAAGCCGTAGTCCTTATGGTTTCTGCCGTTGCGGCAGCTTAGTGAACTAACCTTCCGACACAGAGTTGTTTCGTTTGCCGATGAGGAGTTTTTTGCCCGATGCTTAGTATTTTTCCTGTTCGTGAGGGTTTTCCCACCTTTCTCGTGTGCTTTTACTCTGTTTTTCGATGGTGGTTACTTTGTCATGATTCGTGCTTTCATCGGAGGATTTCGATTTGGTCCAGATGCTGCCTGGATTGAGATAAAGACTCTGTTTTTCGGGCTTGTGATTTTAATTTGGATAGTGGATTTAGCGGAGTTCAAGATACGAACTTGCAGGATATTCTTGCATTATCATTTTTCGTTTCATGCATTAATATTTTTGATAGTTCACTTTACAAGATGTATGTTTTAATACAGTTTGTGTTACTTTGTCAAACGCTAAGTGATTTAAGAACTCGTTATTCATGACAGGGTGATTACTGCTGTAGAGAAGATATGTTTAGAAGACAAAGCAGAAGAAAGTAAGGGTCTGAGATCTCAAACAGATCGATAGCAGCAGAGGCCTAGGCTTGGGAGAAGTCCATCAATTACCAAGCTGGTCCCTTTTTATAAAGTGCTCTTAAAATCTAAATCTGAAATGTAACGTATTGTAGGAATCATGAGCACTCACTAAAAGACAAAATTGTGGGACTGAACGGTTGGGGGGAGCCCAAAGGTCACCGAGGGGTAGCCCAAGAGTTTTGCTTGTAGTATAAGTATAGGAGAGTTAGATAGAATAAAGGACTTTTTCCCAGATAGATTTGTGAGAGTATGTTGTAAGAAGAACTATTTCCTTTTGCAATAAAGAAATTACAAGTTTCCTGTTGGAGAAAGCTTGGTGGAAGGTTTCAAATGCTGTGCTATGGATTTGTTGAATGTGAATGTAATATCCCAAATTAAGGAGATCTTGTTATTTTGTGCTATTGTATTGACTTGTGGATGTATTTGTTATTTGTTCAAGGTTTCTTGATGCTTACACTGTAAGATACTTTCTCAGATCTGATCATAAAGTTGTTTCCTGATTGTCTCGTTGGATATGCATGTCAAGTTTCAAGTCTCATTCCACATCATATTTCTCATCACACATGGACCAAACTTGTGTTCACTTGCATTAATTATTCAATGTAAAAAAGGCAATTAACCATGCTAAATGAGGCAAATAACAGTGGTTTTGCACACATCACCATTAGAAGAACAACTAAGAATGATTCACCCAGTAGGTACATATGACTGATAAATGATCTATTAAGATATTAAACACATGCCTGGAACAAATTGCAGATCTGATATATACTGTATATTGCTGCTCCTAGATATTAAGATGAATAACCTCCTGTTGTAGATGTCCTTGTTTGGTATAGCTTGATACTAGAGAAGATTATGACTTGCATGCAATTAAATATCAGCCCGCTGTTGAGTAATTTGGCCCAGCTAGATAGAAGACGCCTAGCAAGATAATGGATGGTACTTGTGAGGAAAATCACGCCTTCAACAAGGTAACTCTGCTATAAATAATGGATTGACACCCTCCTCACAATTCAGCAATACACAGCAGATGGCAGCCTTCTCCAAGCAATCTAGGGCTTTAAACAATATTGCCCTTATATGTTTTGATGGCTGTAGCAGCTTGTACTAACCAGCACATTTGTGAATTTACTTCAATGGAAATGTGCTGCCTGATAACAATGCCCAGCTAGAAGGATAAGCACTCCAATGGACTGATCACGCCCCTCTTAGGTAAATGCAGACTTCTAAAATGTGAAGATGCCCTTATCAATGCTTTAGTCTTCTTCTTTGTGTGAACACATGAGCCCTCCTTATGATACTGCTTTCATACCGATGTTATGCTTTAATAAATAGGTTGAGTTCCCTTCTTAACAGGCCTCTGCTCACTGTTGACTCGCTGCCAACGGACTGGAACCTTGCCACAACAATTTGCCGCACTCTTGAACTAGAATAGAACTGTAGTGGTGATCACAATTCCAAGAAAATCCCATGCAACAGCTAGTAGAGAGATAGTGGCTTCAACAGATGTTAAATGATTGCTGCCCCATACAGTGTGAATGCACACTTATTCAAATAATTATGATGCCCTATTAATTATGGCCCATTTACTTAGACTTCCAAGGAGTGCGCCCTCTTTAGATCAGGATACCTTCAATAATAAACCACTATGATAATAAGTCGCCTAGCTGCCAATGAACTTAATCTTTTGACCTAATAACTCAACAATCTTTATCTTCTTTGAAGCACGGTGATAGATCTGGATGATCTATCCTCTTGCATTGACCGGAATAAGACTAGGACAGATGTTTCATTGCCGAAATCCTGTTAGCTGAAGACTCCGTCTCCAACCCCAACTGCTGTGCTGCTATCCAAGGGCTCCCAAAATAATCATAATAAAAAGTGAAGTCTCCTCTTGCTTTCTCCTCTATTTATAAAGTTCAACTGTGCAAAACCCTAACCTTTGACCTAATTAGGTCACTTTATCTTCTAATTTGCCGTTGACTTGCATGCATGTCACTTTATATTCTAATTTGTCGTTGACTTGCATGCATGCGGAGGGAGACTTAAATAGTGCATGCATCATTAAAATAATGCTGATGTCAAGTATGTCACTTTTAGGGTTTGCATGCATGTTACTTTTGGGAACATTACAGCGAACTATTTCGTTTTCAGCTGTTGTCCATTAACTGTGAGATCGTTCTAACTCTTTGAACCTATGTTGTTGTTATGAATGCGCTCTAGTTTATTCTATGAAATTTCCACTATGAGTAATGAATGTTTTTTATAAACAATGAGCTATCTTGTTGTTCATACATCTATTAATGTTCATGTGTTTTGAATTAAGTAACAACTATCTGTGATTTTTCTGAATGCATGCGCAAAATACATTACTCATTGATAAATGATAATCTTGCTCCCCAGGGATAGGTTAGATAGTTAGTTTTAGTTTTTCTTGCTGTGTGTGATTTAGATGCGAGTGAGTTAAGACGAGAGGTAAGAACCTGCGCATCACATTATGACCGCTCCTCGTATTCTCTATCAGTCTGCATTCTTAGATAGGCACTTGCATATCATACTTAAATTCAAAAAACTAAAATATACACGGTGGACCGGGCCGTAACCGGTAAAACCTTTTAACTTTGTTACTTGACCTACGGTAGCCGGACTGTAAACCGGACGGATTCCCCATACCAAACAGTAACGGGCTAGTTGGGAAGGTTTACTGGGGAGAATCCCTAACTGTTGTTACCTACGAATTTCTAGGCATCAACAACACTGTTATGCAGACTTTTATTATATTAGGGTTTGCATTCATGTATGTTGAAAAACACTATTTTCATGAATGTTTAAGATATTTCATTACAATATTTTTCAGAGCCAATTTCATTAGGCTAGCCTTTCATTCATGTATGTTGAAAAACAGTACTTTTCATGAATGGGCTTTTTTGCAAGAAATTCATTTCATTTCCAGATACATTTTATTGATGGCAGCACTACTTGTTTCAGGTAAGCAAACACAACCTAGGTAACTCAGAGCCGAAACACAAATAAACAGGGAGGTTTGTCCAACAAAGGCTCTAGCGGGGAAAAGGTCCTCCATGCCACAAGTCAAGCAATAGATCGGGATAAAACATAACTGGAAGGTAATGGATGGGTGGAGACAGTGCAAGATGGAACCAACACTACCAAGCCAAAAAAATGGTGGGAGTGACTACCTCTAGTCTCTCTAAGGAGGGTAATACCAATGAGTATAGATCAAGAACTTCCAAGTTTGAGTAGGGACATCAATACATAATACAGATACATCCAAGTTCACATATTTATATGACCGCCAGATCATGACACTAAATGCTAATACATGTCACAAAATTGAGTATAAGAGCAATGATAACCATAACACAATATAATATAAACTGAGTCATAACCATGCAAATATATCGATCTGAACCATCATCTGTCCAATGAGAAACACTGATACAAATCTGGGCATCACTAACTGCTCTGCAAATGACTAAATGACTACATCAGTCCTCAATTCTGAGTGTCCCAAGACTCAGTCCTGGCATGGGAGAGTACTATAGTCCGCTACTAACATAATGATCCATAACAACTGCTAATCTCAGCATCTCATATGTAGGAGATCTGGCTGAAAAAATGTATTGAATCTGAAAAATAGAATATGGTAGCCCGACTACTATATATGTGATAACATCTGGTTCCGGCTGGGACAAGTGCTCTGCTGAAAAGAGCGCTTGAGAACCTCAGAATCTCTGGTCCTCGCACTCTACTTCTCGCATCCTCGATCAATGTCTCCAGTTCTGCAACCGCTACCAAAATGTCACCAACTACCTACAACATGTCCAGAGCTATACCAAACTCACAGACCGGTCGTCAGAACAATATGTGGATAATATAAAGTACTAAAACTGAAAATGCATGAAAATTGAAAAGCAGAAAGTAAATCTAATCTATAACCATAACTTTTAAGAAAAGTTTGATTTTTTATTGTGCAGGGAAAAGAAAACAAACTCTAGACTAAACTAAGAGCTTCAAAAACGAGCTTTAGGCAAAGATGCAAGATTCTACACTACTGTCGGGAAGGCTTATTTCATCCTACCTACCCTACTCTAACTAATTTAGACAAGTGTTAGGTAAAATCTTAAATCCAATGCAACCACTTATTGAACGAATCTATTGAGCTTTATTTACAGTTAATGATACAACAAATTAAAGATGGCTTGTAAGTTATGTGAATGAACATTGAAGCCATTATAACTTGTTGTTTGAAAATCAAAGAAAGATATGGATAAAGAGAAATGAAATCATGCCAGGGATGAGATTGATTGTTGCAAACTTCTTCCACCCATAGATCGATAGGCTAATAAAAGGTATGCATGTTCGTTCTTGATAGACGAAGACAATATGATTCATGACTCGACCACTCCAAACAGTTCTTTGTTTTCTCCTCTACCCTACGAGGACATTCAATTTTATTCAGTCCAAAAGAAATGGGAGAATCAAATGGGGACAAGTTGTAATGCAATGAAACTGTGAATGAGATCAAGCCCATTTGTTGTTTAAAAATGGAGAAAAGATGAAATTGATCTTTATACACCTTCTCCAACCATCCATAATACATATTTACAAATTGAAAAAATTTATTTATTACGGATGACTGAGAAGAGACATGAAGTGCATTTTCCCCAATTACGTGATAATGCTTAAACTCCTGATTCAAAATTTCGAAAGTAAGAACTTGATTAAATGACAAACCCATACAAGAAGACTTGAAGAGGTGGGACGGGAGGGTGGATTGAAAATTTTCTTCCAGACTTGGAATAATTGATCTCAGAATTTGACAAGAGGAAGGAGCTTTTGAATTAATTCCAGGAGTGATTTCAAGATTCGAAACAAGGTCAGTATCCACACATTTAACCAACATATTCTGATTAAGGATTGGATGAAGAATTCTATCGATGCTATCAGGACAAGGATCCTTAGTGCAATGTTCTTAATCAAGTTCACTTACAATTACATCATCATGTGATTGTTCTTCTTTAAGCTCTAGATAAGGAAAAACATCAATAAGTTCGGTTTCAGTTTCCCTATCACTTTTACAGGCATGCTCTTCAATCACAATATGACCACATGATTGCTCTTCAATAGAAGTTTGATTGATTTCATGAAAGTCTAAATCCAGATTCAGACGGCTTGAATACTGACTCAAATTATCATCAATTAGGCAATGACTATGTATTTTCTCTTCGAAAGGCTCTTTAATTGACTCACAAATGGAAGGCTCAACTATGATGCTTCTTGATGGTGATTGTTGGGTTCCCTTCCACAGATTAAATCCAAAATTTGCTATGTGACTGCTCTAGGTAATAACAACAGAGTATCTTGTATGATTTGATTGATATCCCTCTTAGTTTCAGCATGAGGTTTTGAAACATTATCCTCAAAGCACTCTGCAACATTCTTATGGATTGCAGGCACGCTCATAATTTGGAACATTTCGGGAGAGGAATGATCCAATTGAGAGAGCAAATTGCTAATATACTGATTATAATCATTGCTAGATTCACAGTCTAAAGAACTATCAGTGTTCCTACCCTAGTTATCTATTAACAGATCTGTGAACATGTCATACCTAGTGATGGATTCTGGTGCTAAATGATCAAATCATAGTAGAACATCCCCTCGCAAGGATTCTCCTAAGGCTCGCATATAAACATCCTCATTGTCTACACCTCTAATTTCCATGCAATCCCAAAGGATATCAAATGAATTTCAATGGATATATCCTTATTTCCATTAAACTGGGGCAACCTCCTAGTGTAATCGTTTGGCATAGGATGAGGTGCCCCCGGTATTTCAGAAAGTCAAAAGGAGACTATCTGTCTTGTTTTTTAACAGCTTTGGTTACTTGGGTATAATGCTTTGGCTGGGACTGACTTCTAGGTTCATGTCGACTTACAGGTCCACTCAGAATGGTTGGGAAATCTTTATTGCATGGGTGAGGAAGTTGGTGGGTATCATAAAGATTGTGATAATTAGATTCATACCCATAGTCATGCTCGAGATCATCCTCATACCTGTAGTTTGACCTCCATCTATCTCTTTCGTTTATTTGTCTTGTGTTTTCAATCATGTTTTTGGTTAATTCCTTCATGTGCCTCAAAAATACATATGAATTCATTATGATTTATGGGATGGGTTTGCTTCTCAGTGGAGTCGCCAGGTTGGATTTTTTGATGGGGCAGCAAAAGAAACATACTATTGCATTTCAATGCAGTCCTATTCAGGAGTACATAGACAAGGCTTGCAGTAGCTTGAGTCCACATTTGCATAATGGCGAATGGTTTTTACAGGTTGGCCAGGATCGAGAAATTGGACAACAGTATATGAGCATTCCACTTGAAATCAAAAGGGTAGAATGTCAGCTTGGTAGGATTATTCCTTGTGATGGTGCTTATGGACAAGGTCCTTTTTGGGGGTTGGATGAGAGAGAGATTAAGAGTTGGTGTCCTATTGAGTGGGCGATTCTTGGGAAGACATTCCTAGCCAGGGGTATAGTTCCACAAGAGCCTTGGGATATTTGGGACGAAAGATGCACAAGTTTGCATTGGGATCTAGGTGGGAGACCTTATGAGGGATGGATACAATGTTTACTGATGGGGTTACTTGGGATTCTATAGTATGCTCCTTGTGTCGATACTACGCAGGGTAGCGGTGGATGCATTTTGACCTCTGCAATTCTCAGATTGATTTGGGACCCTGGGATTACAGTGACTGGCAGTTTAGTGATTGCTATAGGATGCTTCCAGGTCTCTGGTGATAGTACTGTGCAATACAATACTTTGAGCAGAAGGTGCTACAGATCTCCTCGGATAATTTGGTACACTGGGATCATACCCGGACTTAGTTGGTTCAGTTTGATTGATTGTGGAGTTGCGTGGCATTGCTTGAGGACAAGCAATCTTTGGCGAGGGAGGATTGTAATGTTTTGTTTTTGATAAATAAGGAATTTACCGAGGGCCTTTAATACCGGGAGCATACGAGGACAATTCTTCAGTCATCAGTATAGTAAAGAGGGCCATCAGAGTTATTATCATAAAGTGTGCGGAGCATGCATGCCTTATTTCTTCAGTTGTAAAAGTCAATGAGAAATTAGAATTGCATGCATGCAAAAGTAAAGCGCAAACCCTAAAAGTGACATGCAAACCCTAAAAGTCCATGCTAAGCTATTTAAGAAGGGTTATTGGATCAAAGAAGAGATCTATTATTATCGTTGATTGATTTGGAGCTTTTGAGTAGCAACACCATGTGCAGCCGCTGCAGTTGGGGTTGAAGACAACGTCTTCAACTAGCGAGGGTTCGACAGTGAGATATCTTGCCTAGTCTCTTTGGGATAGACCATCCAGGTTTATCAACGACATTCATCGTATACATCAGGGTTCAGGATCCAACACACTCAGAAGGATTACTAATTTGCAGGTTCACGTTTTGTAGCTGGGGATTTAGATGGATACACCAAAGTATTCACTGGGTCTTTGATTTCTAGTTTATCTCCCACATGCCGGCTTCTTCTTCCTCAGCAGGGTCATCCCATTGCATTGTGTGGTTCCCAATTCTCTGGTTGCTCATTCTGAGTAGTTATCAGCAGATCAAGGGGATTTGAGGGCGTGAGCACCAAACTGCTAGATCAATTCGCTAGGGCATTTAGAGAGGCCAAATCTTCCGCATACTTCGGCCATTCTCTTCAGGAGGGGAAGACCATCATCTCTGCAAAGTTTCGAGGGTATCAGACTACTCCTCCCAAAACGTCATATTTAGCTGGGGAAGAGCCTCAGTACAGCTGGGCGGTAACACCGGAGGAAAGGAGCACTACTAGCCCACATATCTGGATGTTTATGCATGCAGCTATCTCTAGAGTCATTATTAGCCGTGATATCAGTGGTAAGTGTTAATTTCTCTCAGCAAACCCTAGCCCAAATTTAGCTACATTTTAGGGTATTTTTGCATGCACGGTTATTTCGTATTTTTGCACAAGATTGAGTATACGAGTCAACATTATACACAGTATTAGTAGAATATCAGTATTTGGGATATTACATAGCAGATGGCAGTGGCATTATTGCTGTTGCTGCTGCATGGTCATCCTCATCGCCCAAAAGCTCATCCTCCAAGCGCTCTAAAGTTAAGGATCCATCCTCCAAGTTATGCTCCTCTAGATTGTTAACCCAAGTGACATATGATCTATCCGTTTTGGCCCGCTCACAGTTTTGAGTCAACATCCTCAAGTTGTAATGTACATAAACCAAGCTTTTTGCCCGATTTTCATTTAATCGGTTTCTTTTCACTGAGTGGATGAAGCTATAGGTGCTCCAACACCTTTATGCAGAGGAACTGTTTACCACCTGTGAAAGCACTTTGGTTTCCAATTTATGCAAGTGTGGGCATGATGAGCCATACATGTTCCACCATTCAATAGGAGGTGCCCTATCTCGATCTTTTCTAGCATCCAAAGTACCAAACGAACCAATATCACTGAGGTATTTGCTTAATTCACTACGCAATACGACACATTCCTCTTCATCAGGGACCGACTTGTATATAGCAGCCATGTACCCAACCTGTACCTCTGGATCTGTGTGGGGCTTTCTCCTAACCCCACCCCCAGGTGTTGGTTTGGCCAACCAAGATGGAGAATAATATTTTGGTCTTAATACATATGCTAAGGCATGCAGTGGAACGTTGAGATGTTCCCACCTTTTGACCACATGTGTGTGAATATGGTCATACCGGATGGGATCCTTTGATTCAACAATATCTTTAATCTGGCCCAACATGCTATCCATCTACTCATACACCTCCCCAATTACTGGCTTATCTGTATCTGCAAACTGAATCATGTGATAAATGGGCTTTGTGAAGTGCAAAACAAACTTGGCACTTGCCCAAAATTGACCATCAAGCACTGTGTCTTCCACATCCTGAAAATCAATCTTGTCAGATGTGGATGTAGCCCTATCTTTCAAGACTTTCCATGATTCACTTGATACCATGCTAGCCAATGCCTCTCTTACCTTCAAAAGGCGCCTAAAGGTGAGGTAATAGCTAGCAAATGTAGTCTTTGCTATCTTTAATAGCTCTAACTTTGAGTGAGTGCGGAAAATGCCATGGGCATTGCTATGGTTGGTAATAAATCTTATCATGTGCTTGACCTTTTTGTACACTTCCCCAATCCATTTATATTCATTTTCCTTCAACTTAATAATGCCATGCATCAAAAGGTTCAATGTGTGAACAAAACACCCGGACCCAAATATGTTGGGGTATTTATCTTCAATGATTTGCTCCCGCTGCCTTACAATTAGCAACATTATATGTTATGACTTGGATGCCATTGTATGGATCAATAGCTTCAATGTTTTGAGTAGGAATTCCACAATGTTATTGCTGGTCTTGAATTTATCTGAGTATTCATGTGCCGAAAGGAAGACTGCACCAGTAGCAGAGACACTAAGAACATTTATCAATGGCTTACCTTTCACATTGGTCCAACCATTTGATACAATTGATATCCCATACTCATTCCAAGCATTTGTGAATTGCCCCAAAGCATTTTGGATCTTGGCCTTTTCCTTGTCAAGGCCCATAGTTCTAGCTTTGTCATACCCGAGGCTCTTGTATCCTGCTGGTGCAGTGCAGATGGCCTCTACCATTTCATGCCAACAGGGTGAGCGAAGAACATTGAATGGTATGCCACATGCATAGAGAAATCGATACACTTTTGAATCCACGTCATCCCTACCACCTTGATCAAGGAAATCTGATATTGTCTTGCCACGTGATTGCATGGGAGAGAATCCATTGCCTTGGGTGGATGGGTCTCCAGTTCTTGGTGAGCATGAAAGGTCATGGTCATCCGATGATCATTTTGTTATGTTTTGTGCTTCAAATTCTTCCTTCGTATAGATGGCTCTTTGTGTTGATACCACATTTGGGCAAACACAAACTCCTGCAGTTTTTCTTTCATCACATGGGATGTGCCCACGTAGATGTCTTTTGACATGGGTATATGAACCTGTGTATGTCTTTTTACAATGGGGGCAAACAAACTTTTTGGTTCCATTCCCTCTAGTTCCTGCCTGCCTTGTGACATATTTCCACAAGGGTGCGGGGTCCTCTTTGGTTTTCTTTCGATTTTCCTTCTCCTCTTCCCCCTCCTCTTCCTCCTCCTCCTTTCCATGGTATGTGCCACTTCCCACTTCTTGATCCTCTTCCTCATTCCTCCTCCGGTTTCCAACCACCACCATCAAAAATAACAAATGGAACCAACAAAATAAGCCATAAAGCCATCATCATGGTTGATGCTAGATGGAACTAGAGATTTAACCTGTTGCTTGCAATAGAATGAGGGAGGGACTAGAGATTTAACAATGTACATTACTACATTCTAACACAAAGCAAATGACAAATGAACAAAGAAGGTTGTAGAGCCTATCTCTTTGGCTCCCGCTCTCCAATGGTGGCAACCTTCTCCTTCTCCTCTCCTCTGCCCTCCTCTTCTCTTCTTCACAAAATAGAATATCCGTTGGAGAGGCGGTAGGGCACAAGCATCAATGTCCATTGCTAGAATGGAAATAGGTCCTTTTGGTCATCCCCAGGTCTCGTATATGATGCACTCGCATCGGCGGATATCCTCCTTGTGACTGAGACTCACGCGAGCCCTGTACGACCTCTCCCAGATATCGTAGGGTACCACTAGTTCTCAGCATGCAAATAGGAAACAAGGAGCTCTGGCAGAGTCAGGGGGTCAGGAGGAGTTGCTTGCCTGGTTAGGGACTCACTCCGGAAGAGGGTCGCTTTGATGGTCTCTGACGAGCATGCCAGATTCATGTGGATTCGAATAAGAACTAAGATCCTCCCCCTGAAACCTGTATACTTCGTAGTCTGCTACTTCCCACCCGCGTCCCGATCATTTGCCATCCACAACAGAGCGGACGGGGATCCTTTTATGGATCTGTACACTGGAATCACTTAGTACTCTGCTGTCGGGGAGGTCATACTTATGGGGGATTATAATGGTCGTACTAGGGACCTCCAGGTTCCTCTCCATGATCGTTTCGAAGATGTGTTTTGTATTGAAGGTCTCGACCCTGCCGTAGTTGGTCTCCACCGGAACTCAGAAGATGCCCTGGGTCCCACTACAACATACGTCAATCATCTCCTACAGTTAGGAGAATCCCATGAGTTGCTCATTCTGAATGGCCTCCCTTGCTTCTCGAACTCTCACATTTTCACGTGCTGGCCACATGGGGGGTGGGCTAGCGTGGTGGACTACACCCTAGCCAGCCAAAACCTACTCCCCTTTATTCGAGACTTCTTCGTCTCCCCCATTTCCCTAGTGGACCACACACTTCTTTCTCTCTCCCTCCAAGTCAACCCTCCCCCCCAACCCCGCCCTCCCCTAACAACCACCCCTCACCTCCCCAGACCATCTTTCGTTTTGACGAAGGCGGCCCTGACATCTTCCTATCAGATCTTCGTCGGATTCTTCCCACCGAACCCCAATTTTCTGCTTTCGACTCGGCCTCAGCCAAGTACCAATGCCTCTCGTCAGCAATCTGGGAAGGAGCACTTAACTCTTTTCCCCACTCCATCCGTACCTCTTCGGCCACCCCTAGTCCGGGCTCCTTCCCCATGAACAAATGGTACGACGAGGATTGCAAAACACTTCACCAAGAACTCCGTCGTGCCTTCCTCCATTCCCATCCGAACTACCTCGACATCCAGAGGTCTTACCGTCGTCTCCTTCGTCTCAAAAAACGACACTTCGTGTGTAAGAGAGGACGGGAGCTCGCTGTCCTCCGTGTGTAAGAGAGGACGGGAGCTCGCTGTCTTGTCTTAAAGCCCCGGGTCAGGCATGGTTCAGACTATCGACCACATCTATACTCTCCGAGCCGTGATTGAGGAGGCACGTCACCGCTCCTCAAAAGTCTATTGCTGCTTTGTAGATTTTCGGAAAGCATTTGACTCAGCTTCGAGAGAGGATCTTTTACAGCGACTCAGGGATATTAGTATCTCGAAGATCTTACTGACAGCTATCATGCGCCTATACGAGTCTGTTCGGGGGCACCTCTGCACAGCCCGAGGGTTATCCGAGTTCATCCGTAGCATCATCAGGTGAAACAAGATTGCCCACTCCCCCCCACCCTATTTGGAATCTACATCGACGAGCTGGAGACATTCCTCCATGAGCATACCCAGGAAACAGATGGGTGCCTCCTGCACCAGGTCTTGATCTCTATTCTACTTTTTGCTGACGACATTGTACTCCTATCTTTATCCCCGGATGGTTTGCAAAGACAGCTTGATGCCCTAGCCCTATTCTGTGAACTTTGAAAGCTGACTGTAAATTTGAGCAAAACAAAGGAGATGATCTTTAATGGGGTCAAGAAAACCTCGGACTTTCGCTTCTTTTTCAAAGGAGAGGAAGTTGAGATCACCAACACCTACACTTATTTAGGAGTGCAGTTCTCTGGTCCCTGCTTCAGTCTACGATCAACGCTCCAGCCCCGAATGAACAAGTGGTACGGGTCCCTAGCCCTCCTCGAGAGACGGTATTTTCGCCAACACTTTCAAGATATCTCATCTAAGATGGACCTGCTGAATGCTTTGATTCGTCGCATTGTTCTTTATGAATGAGAAATTTGGGGCCTCTCCCTACTAGAGTTTGATTGGGCATCGACTGAGAGAGTTTAGATCCTTCTTCTTCAACGTATCATTAGGTGTAAACAAACAGTGTTGCAACACATCATCCTCACAGAATTTGGAGCCCAGCCCTTCCGCCTCGAGGCAGTTTTCAGATTGGTTTCCTTCCTGCACCGGATCTGAGGGTTAGCCGACTCATCAAAAGGTCGAGACAGGTACCCTTATCTAGCGTACTGCTCTACTCAGACTGTCGCCCAAGATACTCGCCTAGGCAGGGCCAAATGTTGGCTCACAGGGGTCTCGAACCTTCTTTCTTCAGTAGGGATCTAGTTAGATCGTCTCCCCCCGTTTCAGTACTCCCTAGATGCTCCGGGCACCTTCTGCCTATCCGACAAGAGTTAAACAAGATCATCAGAGAGGATATTTACAAAAAGTTTGTCGAAGTTACTTGGATTAACCCCCCAGGAGGATTGCGCCCAAAGATGGCCTTTTATGCTGAACACTTCTTAGAGATCAGAGACGAGCTCATTGTCCGGCCCTAGTATATGTTTCGCCATTGGATGCACGCTCTTTGGATCCCTCTCGGACAGTCCAGAGTAGGATCACACAGACTTCGGGTAGAGTCAGACCACCAGATTGATAGATTAGATAGGATCTGCCAGCTATGCCATCTATAGGAAGTGGAAACTGAGTCACACTTTATTTTCAGGTGTCTTGTCTACTTTGAGATCATAGGACGTTTCTATTGCTTGTTCGGGAGGCCTCAAACTCTAGTAGCTTTCTTCAAATACACGGATCAGAAATGTCTTGCGCTTTATATCTAGGATGCCCTTAGGCTTCGAGCGCAAATCCTCCAGCCTCCCACTAGACTAGACACCACACAGCGGATCACGACATTTTTCAGCGTGCTACCTTCTTCCCGGGGCACCAAAAGATCTACTGACCTCGACATCGACCCAGCTACCAGATCAGTAAGGGCTACGAGCTCTCGACCCACGAGGTCTAAACGACAGCTCCAGACCAGACCTCCCGTTGAGAGGTGCTCAAGACCCTCCAGACCTTGTCGACATCACTCTAGAGAGCGCCCCGTGTCCACCAGATACGATTCAGGACAACAGACACTTTTACATTTCTCTCAGTTTTCTTCGTTCGAGCTCGGATGTTAGGAGTACCAGACCCTCTTGGGTTACTTTGGCTCCCGGATCTTGTCCACCTGGACTCCGCCGCCCCTGGGCAGGGTTACAGAGGTGGAGCTAGAGCATCAGCTCTCCCATGCTACAACTTAGCTTGCCTTGTACTTCTTTATTTCTTTTTTCATAGCTTATATTGTATTTTCGTTAAGGGAGATCGTTTGATCCTCCCACATGCACAACATATCATTGTAACCAACATTCCCGTTGACCTATTTGTGGTCATTAGTGGACATTAATAAAATTATCTTATCTTATCTTATCTCTCAAAGTGCCATTTTTAATAAAAAATTTACAATTTTTGAGCATTTTGAGTAGTGTAGATTATGCATTTGTTTTGATTAATTTGCAACATTATAATATATTTAACTCACTGGTTTTTAGCAGGTTTTGAGAAAAAGAGGAGGACATACTATTCAAATTTCGAGTTTCGGGTTACCCGGGACATCAAAAACTCCATTCACCATCCCTTTTCTTGTTTCCTTTTTTCTCCCGACAGCATTGTAAGCCTTTCGATCCTTTTCAAGGATCAAAGTGCAATTATAATTCATATTTTTATCATATTGTAAATTCATTAATAAAGAATGGAAGTGGGTTACACATCGCCCACACTCCATCCCCCTTGGGGGGATTTGCAGTCTCCTTCATGGTTTGCATTTTACTAATCAACACTTGCACACACTCCGCCTTCTAGAAAGTTTGTATAGTTTAGTTGTTTTTCTTTGATTTCATCTTTAAAATTCCATACCCGACTCATTGCCATGAAGTATGCTCTCGCCACAACAAAGGCTTTTTGTCGATTATTGATGGTTGATTAGAAAATGACACATAGTTGCGGTTTAGTTTGTCATTAGTGTATTTGATTCTACAAACATCTTTTGCTTCATTAAATTGGAATAAACATTTTTGTCTTAAAATCATGTATGCTCTTTCCCTTTGCGGGCTTTTGCTTGGTCGTTGGGGAATCAAAAGTGGTTTTCGATACTCTAAATTCCTCACATTAATCTAATAATTCATTAATAAAATCAACTACCCGAAAAAACATTACGAAGATCCGACGTACAATATTTGACAATCGTGGGCAAATTCTTCAAAGGAAGCGGGAACCACTGAGGAGCGACCTCGAGATACAATCCAGCTACATCCTTGTTGGTGTAGTGTTGGACACCTTCTCAGAGAGTCTGATTCAACCCACATTTCTGAGTGAGGAATGACTTTCGTTATCTTTCAGATATATTCTCAGTACTTTCAGTATATCGAGAATCCCCTTTCCGTAACTCAATTCATATTTTAATAACTAAAACTTACCAAGACACATTACAAAACATTTCATTTCAACAACATTATTTTACTTTGACCCCATTGGCATTGATCTAATTCACTTTTATTTCAATTTGCTTGTGTTAATGTTATGCTGATGGAATATTTATTTAAATTTGCAAACAATCTTGTCGCAGTAATTTCACTTCAAAAAACTCCTAAACAACTTACTTTCATCATTAACGACTAAAACTTAAGAGCCTTTAAAAACTCTTTCTTAGGGACCACCCCCCTTGGCTTCGTTAGGAGTTTTGCCTAAATGGAGGAGTCAAGATCAAGTGACAGTACTTGATTCGAGACTTGCCCCCAAGGACACACCTAGCAGCTTAAAGATTTTTGCTGCGTTTAACCCTTAGTTGTGTGAAAGGTGACACCACATCCCACAAAGAAGATTCAAGAATTTCTTCAAAAATCTCTTTATTCAAATATCCAGATCCAAGAGTCCAAAATTTCCCGATGGGATACAATGAGGGGATCACCACTCTTAAATAGATCAAGAGTGTGTCCACATTCTAACCAAATCGTTCCAACGGTTGAGGTTATAACTGTTATCACATATATAGTAGCCAGTCTACCATATTCTATTTTTCAGACACAGTACATTTTTCAGCCAGATCTCTTACATATGAGATGCTGAGATGAACATTTCTGATGGTTCATTATTGTATTAGTGGATTATTGTACTCTCCCATGCCAGGACTGAGTCTCAGGACACTCAGATTTGAAGACCGATATAGCCATTTATGTTATTTCAGAGCAGTGGTGGATGCCCAGTGATATATCAGTACTTTCTCATTGGATATATGGTGTTTCAGATGGATTATATTGCATGGATATGACTCAGTATTTTATATGGTGTTGTGGTTACTATTGCTCTTATATTGATTCTTGTGACATATTTTGACTTGTGGTATCATGATCTGGCGGTCATATTTATATGGACTTGGTTGTATATTATACTATGTATTGATGTCCTTACTCTGGCTTTGAAGTTCTTGATCTATTCTCATTGGTTTTACCCTCCTTAGGGAGAATAGAGGTAGTCATTCCCACCATTGTTTTGGCTTGTTAGTGTTGGCTCCATCATTTCATTGTCTTCATCCATCCATTACCTTCCAGTTTAATTTTCAACCCGACTAACTTCTTGACTTGTGGCATGGAGGACCTTTTTCCCCGCTAGAACCTTTGTTGGACAAGCTTCCCTGTTGTTGCCCACCTATATCGACTAGGTGGCAACTCCATGTACATAGAGATGTACATAGTTGTACAAGTTGTACCTTGGAAAAATCTGAGGATTTTTCACTTCTGCAAGGCAATTGCCCCTTTGTAAAACGAAATGTCCGCTCCCCTGCGTGGGAAAATTAATGTAATTA
>LPNX010901288.1:239001-256425 GCA_001517045.1 Pseudotsuga menziesii
AGTAGGTAGTTTTATTTTCTGTTCACCCACCTCTCTTTGTGACAGACTACCATCTCTGTCACAAAGATTGAAGTGAGGTTAGTTCATTGATTTATTTAGTCTACTGTTTTATTTATTCACCCACCTATCTCTGTTACAGACCACCATCTCTGTAACAGAGATTGTTGTGAGGTTAGCTCAAACATTACTTTAGCAGGTTATAGTTTCTTTCAAGTTCAGCTTTTTATTTCCCTGTTAAAGAGTAATCATACAACCCATATAACCCTGCGTATCCTCTATCCACTTGTCATCTCCCTTTAGGGAATTCAAGCTGGATATGAAAAACAGGGTAAGTGGGGGCTTAGGTAATTAGAACAACAGTTTACTACAATTTCAAACATTTTATTTCCAAAGTCCAAGATCAAGTTCCAGCACCTCCCATAAGGGACATCACTTGGTGATCTTGTTGATATCTTTAAAATTTACTTTGCATCTTAACCATCAAGACTAAAATTTATTTTTAAAACTTACCAACAACAACTTCCAACATCCTTCTCCTCTACTCGGTTATCACCCTCCGGGGTACTCCGAGATACGACCAGGGAAGAGGAAGTCCTAGTTTAATAGGCATCCATCTAGAGATTTTTAAGCTGATTAAAAACGGTGACTCGGAAGCTGCAAGGGGTAGCAGGCTGGGGACAGTCTCTAGGCGCATCGACGTCCTCCTTGTGAGCACCGGGCCATTGGGGATTGACCTGTGAGCTAGGGGTGGGCTTTGCTCCCACCTGTTGAGCGCAACAGCAATCTTTCTTCGGTTTGAGAAGAACTAGATCGGGGTAGTCACACCACCGGTTCTAAAACATAATCAAAGATTCCAACTCTAATAAAATTTATTAAAATTTACCAAGAGACATTGCAAAACGTCCTACAAACATTGGTCACTACCGTTTCACCTTGCTGTTCAAGGTTTTACTACAAGCACTTTCATTTTTATTTTACCGCAAGCACTCCAACACTTTACTTTCAGTTTCATTTACTTCCTGTTCTGTAATTGCTCATGTGGTGAATGCTTAACATCTGTTTAAAGTGCTTCAAGTAAATCAACTTAAAGTCCTTTCTTTTTTCATTTACTAAATTTCATTTAAGGCATTTTCCTTGTGCTATCTCTTGTGAATCTAAACTGTAACTATTTTATTTGCTCATATTGTTAATATTGTAAAACTTGCTTAGCTTAGGCAACTGTGGATAATCATTCTTATTCTTTGTAAGTTTGTAACTTGTAATCTTTTGACTCCATTTAATCTAGGCACTGGTCTTGTAATTTTGTAACCTTAAAAAAGATCCCTTTAATTAATTTGTAATTAATTAATAAAACTGGAACTTAGTTTTTCCTGTAGGGACTACCCCCCCTGGCTCTGTTGGGATCTAGCCTAAACGGAGGAGTTGTGGACTGTGGTGACAGTGGTCCCCAGCTCTAACTTGCCCCCAAGGACACACAAAGCGGGTTGGAGACTTTCCTGTGTCATAAAGTGTGTATTAGGCGGCAACACCTGTTTACATTGTGTCTCAGATCTGAGTTGGTGACAAAACTTGCCTATGGTAAGTTGGATAGTATGCCTAAATCATTCTGGTCGGTTGTCCCGATGTTTGGCACTGTGCAGAATTCCCCCTAGTCACTTGAGATGTTGTTGGCTAAAACTGAAAGCTCATGTACTACTTTTATTGAAATATGAAATATGTGCCCATGGAAAATGAAAATTGTAAAACTGTGATTCTTAACATAGGCAAACAGGGCAAGAGCAATGAAATGCTAAAAAAAAATACTCCTTGAAGAGTATAAGAAAAGGTCCAAAAAAGGAATGGTTAAAATTTTTTTATATCAAATGATTGCTGACCTTATTAAAAATAAATATGGCCCGGATGAAAGTTGTGATTAGCTGTGTTTTTATGCATTGGTGAAGTCCCAAAGGGTTCATATAGGCCAAAAGGCCACAAAATGAAATGTGATCTTAATGAACTTGGATCAAAATTGATGTAGACATGATGCCTAAGTTGAATAAGCACTCTCTAAACAACTCATCCATCTGTGAGGCACTGCCATTCCTTGTGTTGATGTTTGTTCAGTATTGGTTGTAGTGAGTTTGCCCTTTTCCTTGTCCAAAGTGTCATGATGTTGAGTAGGTCATCCTTTGCCTTATCCTTGTCATTTCCACCTTTCACCTTTCACTAGCAAAATGACTGTAGTTATCAAGTGAGTATAGTCTTGAAAGTCTGAGTCTAAGTAATAATAAATAAAGCCTGATATTTATAAGTATTTGTTGATGTACCGCCAGTGAAATGAATGCTACTTGTTGATTTTGTTACGTGAATGAGTTGTAGAGCATGGTTTAACCTCTTAACACTTGCAACAGACTGATCTATTCTGAGTTATTATTGGTGTTTGAGTATTCACAGATGGTTATATTGTTTATTGGTTATGATTGATGATCAGACAAAGACCTATAAGGGGTATGAGTATACACCTTTGATGGATTGGGACTCTTTGAGTCCAATGAGACAGTTTATTTCCAGTTCCGGGCACTTACAGATGTCATCAGGCTTATTCTGCTTTTCTGATGCAGTTTTTCTTTATAGATTGATTTGTTTGAGCAAGGAGATGTTTCAGTTGGATCTCCTAGGGCGTTGTATGGGCATAGGGGGGTGAGTCACAATGATGAGAGTGATGATGAAATGGCTATTGAGACAAAGAAATGGCATGGGGTGAGTCATAATGATGAGAGTGATGTCTTCCACACCTTTTCCAGCAGTTTCAACATTTTATGGGGCCCTCACCTATTTTTGGGCAAATTTTATATATTTTCTGGAGCTTTTTGGGAGACCCACAATTTGCTCAAGGAGGCACAAAAGTCAAATTTTAAATTGTTATATTATTTATTGTGCCATGGGGACACCCAAAGGGAGTTAGTCAAACACTCCTTGGACCCACCATGTGCTTTCATTTATTTCTTGTTGAGTGGGTTACCTTTATTTGGGTGGTTTAAGTCCACTTTGGTAAATTATAATTATATTGATCCATGTATTGTATGATGAGCTCATCTCAACCATTGATTAGAACATTGTATCTTTTAATCTTAGCCACTCGTTTTGAAAGTTGTTAGGATTTGGTTATGATTGAGGTTCTCTCATTTCTATTTAAAGGAGAGAGCTTCTCATTTGTAAAGGGTCTTTGGCTCTTGGATTTGAATAATAGAAAGACTTTTTCTGTGGAAATTTTCTGGATTTGCTTTGCATCTAATGTGCTCAAATGGTGATTAGCTTGTGTTCAGCTTACTAGCATCGTGGAAATTCTCGTGAGTTTTTTTTTTGTGTGGCTATCATTGTTTTGTCTACAGGAGGGTGTTTTGGTTGGAGCGTTTTTGTAGGGGGACCTCAACTCGCTCGGTTCTCTTCGTCTTAGATTAGGGGGTTTTCATTAGTTTCATTGCGATCTATGATTACTTCATTTTACTGTCTTGTAGCATTCAGTTTCTTTATTTTGTATGTGCAAATCTGATATGGCTGATGTTTGCTCATGCAGGGTAGGGGGCGCTTTAATGGCTTGGAGCTTGCATATGCCATAGAAATCACGGGGATCTTCCAGGATTGATCGGGATAGCTAGGATCGTCACTGTTACAGACTTCTAGAAGCTTATCTAGGTAAGATCCACAGGTAAGTTCTTTTTTTCTGATCTTATTCCATCGTACCTTGCTGAAATTTAACTATTTTTCTGAAAACTCCTAAACCATAAAAACCTAAAAAATCAAATAATCAGGGAACCGTCCGATCTTTTGCCAAACCATTTCTAGGTTTCATAGATCAGGCCTCCCCCTAACTAAATCAACTGGAACGCTGGTCAAATTCCTCATAGATTGACCTAGATCTGATTTTTCAGCAGAAAACTACATAACCCCCCACTGAAAAAATTGACCTGCTAGGGTTTGGAGTTTTTTTGATTTCTGATTTCACAAACGGATAGATCGGGTCTTGGGCAGTCTAAATCAACCCCAACGCTGTCAAGAGGCTCAACAGTTTGACCGGGATCTGAAAAATAGACTGAAACTGCCCTAGCGTCCTCACTGGAAATTGGCCTTTTCCGGAAGTAGTTTTTTTTGAAATCTGACAGGATAGGCTGATAGATCGGGTCCCAAGCATGCCAGAACACCCTCAACGCTGTGCTAATTCATCTTGGTTTGCCCTAGATCTGAAAAAATCAGTTTTCATCCTCCTAGCCCCATCATCAGATTTTGACGTTTCTAGATCTGATTTTCCTGTTGTTTTCCTGATTTGGGCTTGTAGATCAGGTCTCCTTGATCTCTTCTCATCCTCAATGCTGAGCCATCAGCCTTCCGGTTCCCCCTAAAGCTTCAGATTTGTTTTCCTAGGCCCTAGCGCTAACTATCTACTGAGCTGGGTTTCCTGTACCTTGGCTTTTCTGGTCCAATTGCTTTCTGGTTTCGTAGATCAAGGTGTTTCCCAAGTGGGTTTCCTGAAACGTTGTCTTACTGCTGACTCCATTGCCCAATGCATACAAAGCATTGATTTCCAAGCTAGCGCTGCCCTTAGGCTCTTAGCCTTTGCCATCCACCAACATTCACTGATAGCTCAAACACCTTTTACTGAGTCTGATTTCTAGGTACTGGATAGTCCCAACTCTATTCGTGCTCGCCCTATCATAGTTACGTTTCCCAAGACAGTTGCTAGTACCTAAACCCTAGAGCTAGGGTTCCCATTCACCTTGCACCTAAAGTACCCCGAAGCCCCATCTGATCTTCTTCTGGTGCCTAGGTTCGATCTCTCATGTCGGGCGACGGGAGCAGATCCGGGTCTCCCCCATTGTTGTCTTGGACTAGGATAACCTAAAGTGAAGGCTGCCTTGATTGGCATGACAACCATCCATTTGGGAGTCTAGGCAGTCGTGGTTCCACCCCTTAGTTGCTTGCCCCTCTACCATCCATTCTGGATCCACCTTAAGCAGGCAAGTACAAGGCAGGTGATAACAATAACATCATCAACAGTGGAGATCTTTTAATTTTACATTACATAGATCAACTAGACAAATACAATTGAGGGGGCGAATTACCTCATAAACCCATTTGTACAACATGATAAATTATTCTTTTTGCAAGTTTGGTACTTAGGGGACATGGGAAAATCATTACAGGGGTCCCCCTTTACATTTTGTTAAAGATACAACTTGATTTACACTTTATTTTAGCCATTTTAATCAATTTTGCCCCAAGGGGGAAATAAAGTTTATGATGATCAGAAATTATAGAAGGGCCATGAAAAGTGCCCAAAATCATCTCGGGAGCCATGATAAATCATCACAAAACAATCCCAAGCCATTTCCTTGACTATCTTAGCCAAATCGATTTCCTCAAGTAATTCCATAGTTCATTTTTATGCTAGTATAACCTCCAGAAATAATAAAGTGCTCATAACTATTTGTTGACTGCAAAGTGGGACAAACTTACTATATAAATGAATCTGGAGACATGGTATAATGGTACTGGTGACTACACATACCCTCTGGAGCGCTATAGAACCTTAGGAACACCACTTTTATATGCAATCTCGCCAAAAATGTGATCTAACCAATAATAAGTGATAATAATCACTAATCATGAAAACTGAGGCCAAACTTTGAAAACTAAGAATGCAGTATTGCTGCTGGGCATGTTTGGAGATGATATAACCAATGTTGCTTCTTGTAGACACTGCATTTGGAACCATGTTTGACATGGTCAACTGTGTTGATCTTGTTAAAGAAATGTAACTGTGAAAGATATTCTCTTTTGTAATATTATTATTATTTACCCCTTCCAGAGATGTTGTTCCTCCGATTAGGGATGTTATTGATGTATTTGGTCATGTAAAGTCTTGAGGTAAAACCTTCGTTGTAAGTTGGGTCAGTAGTACCCACAAAATTATTATTAAAATGTATTTTAGAGTCTTCTAGGGCAATTCGGACCTGGAAGCAAGGAGAAGTTGGCCCTCTTGGGTTATTAGGCCTTTCAGCTGATTAGTATAAATAGGAGAGGCGCTTGCCTCATTTGGACAAGCTATGCACTCAAGCAAGTTCGCTAGAGAGAGGAGAAATAGTCCATCTAAGGTGAAGGAAGCTGTATAGTCTTATTTCTTGGGTCTTACACCATACTTGGTTGAAGTCTATATCGATGAAGTTTTGCTAGGTTTTCTTCCCCACGAGGGTTTCCCAGGATAAATCTTTGTGTTCTCTTTTCTACTGTGCTTGTTGTTCTTTTAGTGATCCTTTGTTTTTGACATAAATTTTTTGAAAGAAAACTTAACTTGGTATCAAAGCCAACCTAAAAGAAGACATCGTGCAACAACTCATCCCACAGTCCAAAAAGCTAGGATTCACTATTTTGGGCACCTTCCTCCACAGATTAGTTGAAAAAGAAGGTTCGTTCAACTTGCCCTAGGAGGGCTCATCTTTTTATCGAACCAGTTTTCAACTATGAGGATTTTCATTTTTGATGGACCACTGCTGTTGGGAGAAACTAGGGCATTAGTGAGTGTTTAAATAAGCCTAGTGCAATTTTATAAATTGCTCAAAGAATTTAAATAAGCCTGAGGAGTTTTGACTGTTGTTGGGTGTTTTTCTCAGTAGTTGGATTAAATTAAATATGCTTGGGGCGTTTTTCTTAGTAGTTGGAGGAATTTAAATAAGTTTGGGGCGTTTTTTAGCACAGTTGGGTGAATACAAATGTGCTTTGGGCATTTTTGAACAATGCTGGATGAATTATGAAGTGCCTAGGCATTTTTATAAACTGTTGGAAGAATTTTGAAGTGCCAGACCAGTTTTTATAAATGCTTGGGTGTTTTAAAAGAGTCGAGTCAAATTTTATTTGTGGTTGGAGTGAGTAATACAAGTTGAGCATTTCAATATCTTGTGTGCAACCAATACAAATAGACAGGGAAATGCAGTTCACACATAACTTATACACCGGGGTGTTCATTCATTGTAGTTATGTGGAAAATCCCATGTCATAAGTAAAATAACCTAGTAACCAGGTAATGAACCAAACATCTTTTCATCCTTGATAGAGTAAGAACAAAGAGTAAAATAAATAATTTTCTCACAAGTATCCGTGTTTTTGAATTGAGTGGGACACAAGTCCCTCAATTACAGATCATGCACTGTAGAACTTTTTATTATGTATAAATTTGAGAGATGTTAGTAGTCAATGGTTTGAGTACATAGTTGCAGCAGCTGTGATGATGATCATGTTAGAAGAATGCCTTCCTTGTTTAGGGGGAGTGTTGAAGATTGTGTAACTTCGGAAGACATTCTTCTTGTATTCTTGATGTATTATTGTTGTACTTTCTTCAGGAAATATTCCTATTGTAATTGATTATGTAAAACCCTACAAAATTCAAGTGAAAATAGTCAAGTCGGCCCCACATAAATTACTAGGTAAAACTGCTCTAACATTGGGTAAGCCCAATTAGGGAAGTTAAGTCGGCCCCACATAAATTACTAGGTAAAATTGCCCCAACATTGGGTAAGCCCAGTTAGGGAAGTTAAGCCGGACCCATAAGGAAAAGTGACTTGGAAAATAAGTATAAATAGGGGAGGCACCCTTCCCATTTGGACACATCAAGCAAGCAAGCATATTTGCTAGAGGGAGAAGAAGAAGAAGTTCACTAGAGAAGGAAGAGTAGCTGCATTGTGAAGATATCTTATTCTTGGGTTTTCTATCTTGTATTATTCTTGAGATCTTTCTGTGGAAGAGCACTTAGCTCTTGGATTGTACAAGAAGACATTGAACTTACTAACTAATCTATACTGAAGAATTTTTTTGGGTTTTTCGCCTGTGAAGGGTTTCCTAGAGGAAAATATTTATGTATGCTTGTTTTGTTGTGCTTGTCTTTCTTTCAGTGATCCTATGGTATATGGTTATTGTATTATGCTGCAAATTGTTTAAAGATCTAACAATACCATTGTTAAAGTTGTTAAAGTTAAGTTAAACCAATGAAGTAAACATCGGCATCAACAAAAAATCGGCGAGGGTCCCGAAAACAATTTTTCGACAACATCGGCGAAAAAATCGGCAAAAATCATCAAACTGCGACAAACATTAAAAAATACAAAATATATTCATTTTTTCAAAATTTTAAACATATAAAGCAACAACAACATCAGATAAACACATTGGAACATAAATATGGAGAAAGCACTGATATATATTATGTATTCATGCCGAATATTAAATGATACATGAAAGTCGATAGTGATACTGAATTTTGAAACCTCATAGTTGTCAAATCAAGGACTCAAAAGTGGATAACCAATACAAAATGACATCGCATATAGAAAACTAGCAGCTAGCTATCTAATATCAATGCCCTCTCCCCCTTTTACGGGAAAAGGTCATGGGCTGTTTGTCAGGCCTTGCCCCTGGCACTAGTAGAAGAAGGTCCTGGCCCTGCTCCCTGATCCAATATCTGACGCTGAGTGATGGATGGAGGGCTAGATGCATCAATGGGTGCATAAGGCAGTGGCGATGCTAGCACATCACCCTCCACGGTATCTCTGAACCACTCTTGCTGCTGCTCCTGCTGCTCCGCCTCCTTTGGCTCTAACCATGTAGGTGACTCCTCCATGATACGAGTCTCAATCTCCACCCTCCACTTAGACAATATATCAATATTGTCCAAGGAGATGGCATCGATGTCTGGTTCTTTCTCTATATGTCTCATCCACATGTGAAGATTGTAATGGACATACACCAGTCATTGAGACCTGTGAACTCCAACCTGTAAGAGGGTAATAATTTTTTTTATGAGTTTGGGCTATGGAGGGTCAAAGACTCAAAAGTCAATAAATTATAATATGTTAAAGGATCATAGATTCATAAATTAATTAACTGCGATTGCTTTATTGAAATTATTACCTCCCGTGTTTCTTTGCATGTATCTTTTCAAAAACACTCCAATTCCGCTCACATCTTGAAGCGGTACAAGTTTGGCTTAGGATTCTAATTGAAACTTTTCGTAAATTTGGTGTCCTTACACCATAGGTTCGCCATCAAGTAGCTACAACAAATAAGAATGAAAGAGAACTAAATTACATTTCATTGCATTGGAAATCTGAAATAAGAAATAATTAAATGATAAATCATAGTTCAAACTGTTCAACTTTCAAATAAAATTATAAAAGTTAAAAGTTAAAACACTCTAATAAATTAATAGCATACCTGGCATGAAAATGGACCTGTCACGAATAGCATCACCAAAGCCAAATGCTCCAGTACCATCTTGATACACTTCTATATCGCAATTGATTGCATTGTGAGTGTCATATTCAGGTACCATCCTTTGAAAACAAGTGAGGAGCCCTTCCAACACCTCGTCATCAAAATCAAAATTGCATTTGTAGGAAAATGTGGGGTTCAGGAAGAGTGTTGCTGCATGAATGGGTCGATGAAGCATCTCGACCAATCAAATCCCACAACATGTGCCTGTTGTACCTAGGGGTACCCTTGCCCACATAATAATTCTGGATGGCCTCATATAAATAGCCCATTGTAGGCTTATCACCATCAACCAGTCTCAAAACCTTTACCAAAGGTTCACTCACTGCACACACTTTTTCTACTCCTTCCCAGAAGGAGTCAGTGTACACCAACTTAGCAATGGTTCTCCCATCCTCTCTCCTACTGTATGCACAATCGCGCCACTCATCACAAACAAACATTTGCTTCAAGTCAAACTGACATTGAAGCAAAGACTAAAGTGTAATGAAGGTGGTGGAAAAACGCGTGATTGTAGGATGCTTCAACTCCCTATTTTTGGTGTGCCTCCTCATCAGGCTGAGAACAAAAGTATGGTTGTATATGAATTTGGGGATGCTTCTAGCTTGATCAATCACCTCCTTGATGAAGGGAATTTTTCCCATATCCTCCAGCATCAATTCAATACAATGAGCAGCGCACAGAGTCCAAAATAAAGTGGAGTGCCTCTCCATAAGCATCTTACCAGCAGCCACATAATTAGCTGCATTATCTGTAATAATTTGCACAACATTGTGAACCCCGATATCCTGTGTGAACCCCTCCATCAACTCACATAAAACTGCTGCATATTTTACATATGCTGACGCATCTATTGATTTAATAAACATCGTGCCTCTAGGACAATGTACCAAGAAGTTGATAAGGGTTCTACCCATACCATCTGTCCAACCATCAGACATGATCGTGTAACCAGTGGTCTCCCATGACTTCTTGAACTCCTCCAATCTATAACTGATATCCTTCTTTTCTGCTTGAAGGATTGGCCCTTGCAACTCCTCAAAGGTGGCACTTTTATACCTTGGGCCAACTACTGCAATGGCATCACACATCTGTTACCAAAATGGATTGTTTCTAACAATGGTGAGAGGTATGTTACTCTAGTAAAGACACCTCCCCATAACCCTGTCTGCTTGTACCTTTTCACCTTTCTTTATAATTGAACTAATAGAAGGTTGTGCTCCAGGTCCTGTTCGTGCAACAAAATGGGATGAAGATCCCCCCCTCCCGATAGGTGAATTAGTGGAGCCCCTCCCACTACTCGCACCGACATTGGTAGACATTGATACCACTGAACCTCTTGTTAAGCCAAAAGTTGGAAGCTCAACTCTGTTTGCTGCAATCTCATCCTTCTTTTTGTTCTTTTCATGGATTGAGTCATGTGCAGATCGCATGATCTCTGGGGCCACTCCAGTACATAGGCTAACATCGTGCCCAGGGAGTTTAGCTAGATGGCACTTCAACCTGCTAATCCCTTCCATCATGTGATGCCCACACAATTTACATTTCAAATTCTGCCTGTTTGTCCCATCCTCTGGTTCACCATACTAGCAGAAAGGGTCCAAAGGCTTTGGCATTTTTGCAAAGGGAATGACAGCCTCAACTTTCAAGAGTCAAAATGCAAGCCTAGGGCACAAAAAACACAAAAAACATACATTAAACCCTTTTGAAAAAAATAGCAGCAGTTTGGTTTAAAAATTTAGACCTCTAAATTTATATTTTTAGCCATGAAAAATGAGAACAAGATGGTGGCTAAAAACCTAAGAAAACAAGCCTGCTGTTCCATTGAAAAAATCCCTTACATTGTGACTGTTTTTCATATTTATGGGCATGGAAATCATTGTCAAAATGAGAAAAAAAAAGAAATTTATGCAGAGAAAAATGCAAGAAAGAATGCAAGCAAACATGCAAAGTTGCAAACAATCCATGGAAAAGATAGCAAAAACAATGGGATACAATGTACATAGCTGTGAGAGGAAGATTGACTTGGTTGGTTGGAATCTTGAACCCTTGCTGCACAAAAATCCTTGATGGTGATGTAAAATGGTGTTTGGATTCCTCCACAATGGTTGTTGGTCTCCTCTTAGCATTCTCCCTCCTTCACCAACAAGAAAATGCAAGTGAAATGAAAAAAAGCCCCTTTACCTCTTTATGCCACGGATCCCTCAACCTGGGCGCTTTTTTCTTTCGTGGTGTGAAAAATCGGAAGGAATCACGATTTTTTCTCGCGCTACATTTATTTTTTAAAAGATCGCAATTTTTCCTCGCTGAAAAATCGGCTTGAGGAAAAAATCGCGATTTTGCTGATTTTTCGCGGAAAATCGGTGATATTTACTTCACTGTGTTAAACTATAAAATTCTAACAATCCGTTCTCCCGCACTAACCAGTCATGTGTCCTCACTTCTTGCTACCAGCCAAATGAAGTCAACCCTCTTCTCCTACCTCATTCCTCACTGTGCATGTTACCCTAGTTTAGTGTTGTTGCGGGATCCTTATTGTGCATGCATCCATGATAAGGGGCAGGTGGGCTGTTATATCAGTAGGCTGTTATGAAGACATCTGATATATATTATGTTAAGTTTATAAGATGACCTATTTTTGGTCACATTTTGTTATAAAATGGCATTCTAGTTCTGTAAAAGGTGACTAAACTTAAGAGTCATAGAATCACAGGATTCTTGTCATGGAGATATTAACATTTTAATGAAGAGCATTGAAGTTATGTCAAGAATAAACGACATCAGAAATTGTAAAGACTAAACTTTAGTTTCTTGTTTTTTTCATAATTCCACAAGGTCCACTCTGGTGTTGAACTTATTTCCTTAATTCCCAAAAGCATGCTTTCTCATTTGCTCTCATATAATTAATCTTTTTGGTATACTCCCAGATTGATGGAGAAATTATCATTTATTTTCAGGTACAAGCCTGTATAGAAAAAAACATTCGGATCTACCCAATTCCAGGCCCATGTGCAGTCATAACGGCTCTTACAGCGTCTGGTTTGCCAACAACTGAATTCTCATTTGGTAAGATCGTCCATTCAATCTTGAAATGAGTTATCGCTATATTCAATAATAGAAAAGTGCTTTAATTTGTTAAGTTGTTTTGATTTTGCATTGCAGACTGACTTGCATTCATAGCACATACTTATCTCATATTGTACTAATTTTTGCAGTTGGGTTTCTGCCCTCTCAAAACAGCACTCGGAAAACAAAATTGATGACTGCTGCAAAGGTGGGAGCAACTCAAATTTTCTATGTTTCTCCACACAAGCTCTTAACCTTCTTAGAGGAAAGCATTTCTGCTTTTGGTGACACAAGGTGAAAATGATTGACCTGGGTTCTCACCATATAAAAGATTTGATGTTTCAACATGATCTTTCTATATGGGTATGATTCTTGCTTCTAAATCTAGTGGGACAGATCAAAGATAAAAAGAATCTGTTATTGTTTCACATTGTTACTTGGATGAGGAAGTCAGTCTTAGACCAATTGTGCTCGAAAATATGTTGAGTATATATAACTTAAAGGTTATCCAATATTTATCTTCATTTATGAGTATCATTTGTAATTGGTGTTATCACCCAGAAATACCTTGCTGGAAAGATCCAAAGGTGTCTGGATAACTAAAAGAAAATTGCCAATGTCACATCACACAACCCCTCTCACTTCAGGTTAGTGCTTGCTAGCCTTATGAGGGTATCCCCAAGTGATTCAAGGCTTCATTGAGTTTGCGTTGGCTTCGACTCTGTTACAGTTTTCTTGGACAGTCTTGAGGTTAAGGGGTTTCTTTTCTTTTAGATGATATCCAAACCATCCTTCCAATGAATTAAGGTAAAGAAATAGGATAGCTTGGTCTTTTGGTCTTACATTGTCCGGAATATTATTGACAGTCTGATTGAATCCCAGATTAAACTCACGAACTGACTCATTCTCCCTGTTTATAATTTCAAACAACTTGTTCAGGAGAAATTTATCATCTGATTTAGCTGACCATTCCCCGATACGTTTTGTGACAAAATTATCATCCCCATTAATAGATGCAGCAGTAACCTATTGAACCATTTGTGAGCTTCCCCTTCTAAAGACACAAAGAGTCCCCTCATGTATACATCTTCATGTTCAACCCCATAAGCTTTTATATGATGCTATACCATTTGGATATAATCTTCAATAGTGGTGGCGCATTTCCATTAAACTTATGAACTTTCTCAAAGTACTTGTCTTGCATATCATGAGGAGCTCTCAGGACTTGATAAAAGTCAAAAGAAGAAGCTCTTGCTCGATTCCTGAAAAGTCTAGGATTTGTTGGAGGGGGATTTGTGTTGGCCATCAAAGGGTTTGCTCTAGGAAGAGAATGAGGACTTGGTTGATTGGATGAAGTAGTAGGAGAATCCCTTGAGAAATGACCTGGTGAAGTAGGTGAATTAACAATTTTCCACAATAAGTTAGATGATTGAGATTTGGGATTTCTGTGGTTAATGTTTCGGGTATAAGTTAAAGGACTCTCTTGAGGATTCTTTTGATGGCAGATACAGGGATTATAATTATGGGTTGGTCCTCCAGTGGAGTCACTAGGTGAACGTATAGCCTTGTTCATCGAAGGGCGAGGTCATGATGTAGAGGTGGGATGAGTGAATTAGAGTGATGGTTATTAATGTTAAGCAAAGAAGAATGTGACCACCAAATCAAACCAAATGTGATATGATTGATAAATCATGCAAAAGTACACTCACAAACACCAGAGGTAAGCCTCTAACTCCCTGACAACGACGCCAAAATGTTATCACCCAAGTTATAGTTGCCACTAAAAGATATCTCATTTGAGGTGGTAGAGGAAGGGCAACTAAACTGATGACACTTCAAGATTCGCAATCACCACTTGGATAAGATGATTGTCACACCGAAAGGGATTCTTGTCACTTTATGCTAATGTATAGCAAAGGGGGAGACCCTTGTTAATTTATTGTAACTTCTGAAGATATTCCAAGTAGTATTGTATTCCTCCTTTGGGAGATGAGTTTGGTCTTGTCGGTGTCATTGAAAGAAGCAATGTAAGTCTCCGAATGTAAGTCGAGTCATTAGTACCCAAGTGTCATTATAATAAATGCTATTTGTAATGTCCAGTTGGAAAAGTCGGCCCTGACAGCTAGTGAAGTTGGCCCCACCAAGTTAGAGGTCAAGTCAACAGAAGAATATAAATAGGAGGCGCCCCCTTTCATTTGCACTCACTCACTCAAGCTGTTCTTAGCGAGAGAGAGAAGTAGTAGTGCACCAGAAAGAAGGGAGCAGTTGTTGTCTGAGTTTCACATTGCACTGGTTGAGTTCTATACCGAGGAAGTTTTGTGGGGTTTTCTCCCTTGTGGTTTCCCCGAGGAAAATCTCTATGTTCTTGTGTTCATATGTTTTTGTGCATGTTGTTCTTTCCGTGATCTTCTAGTGGCTAATTGTTTTATGATATCATCTAAGCAATTTTAAAGAAAAATCAACATGGTATCAGAGCCACCCTAAAAGGAGACACTGCACAACTAGGGTTTGTTGTTCTTAACAAATCCCTCGATAGATCAACCAGAAAAGAGGGCTCCTTCAACTCGCCTTTGAAGGGCGCATCTTTCTGTGGTGACAAAACTGAATTCCAAGAATTTTCCATTTTGGACCTGTTATGTTGCCGGGACAAACTAGGGTTTTAGTTTTCCCAGGGTTTCATCATCAATCTCAAAGAAAGGAAGAAACACTCTACCTTGCCTTAGGAGGGCGCATCTTTTCCACCACTCAGCTTCACCTGTGATCCTAGCTGCAAAATTAGGGTTTCTACTCCAAACACTAGGACCTCAGGAAGAAGGTGAGTCAGGAGCTACTTTCTGCAAGTATGTATCCTTCTATCTATTTCCATTTGAGGATCTCAGTTTTCTAAAGATGACAAAGAATACCAAGCTAGATGAAAAGCTTGAAGGCGCTGAAAACTTCAGAGCATGGAAGTACAAAATCATGCTCATCCTCCAAGAGAATGATCTAGACAAATTTGTGAAAGAGGAAGTGAAAGAACCAGAAGAAGTTGAAGCTAAAACCAAGCACAAGAAGGATATGATCATAGCTAAAAGAATCATAGCTGATCCAATCAAAGACAATCTGATACCTCAAGTATCTTTCATGGAGACTCCAAAAGAAATGTTTGATGCCCCATCAGGGCTATTTGAAGGAAGAAACATTAATAGGAAGATGACCTTGAGAAATCAATTCAAAAGTTTAAGAGCTCAGAAGTCAGAGACTATGCAATCTTACTTTACAAGAGTAGCTCAAATCAAGGATCAATTAGAAGCCATTGGTGACATGGTTGAAGAAGCAGAAGTTGTAATGACAACTTTGAATGGCCTTCTAAGAGATTGGGAAGCTTTCATTCGAGGAATTTGTTCAAGGAGGAAACTAACCAAACTGCTGAACTTATGGGAAGAATGTGTCCAAGAAGAAGAGAGGATAGCAGCTAGAGAAGAAAAACTAAATGACAATGAGGATCAATCCTTAACTGCCCATACCAAAGGCAAAAGAAAGACTCATGACCATCCTCCTAAGACTCGAGGGTTTAAAAAACCCAAGGGACATTTCTCCAGCTTTGAATGCTTCAACTGTCACAAGTTAGGACACATTACAATTAACTATCCCATGAAAGCAGAAAGACTCAAGATGATAAGAAGATGTTGCCGCCTAATACACACTTTAAGACACAGGAAAGTCTCCAACCCGCTGTGTGTGTCCTTGGGGGCAAGCTAGAGCTGGGGACCACTGTCACCACAGTCCACAACTCCTCCGTTTAGGCTAGATCCCCACAGAGCCAAGGGGGGTAGTCCCTACGGAATACTAAGTTCCAGATTTATTAATTAATTACAAATTAATTAAAGGGATCTTTTTATTAAGATTATGAGGTTAAGCCTTTGGAATATCTAAGGAATGACAAGCAGCATGCAAGTGCACAGAATTCCTTTAATGACAAGCAGACCTTGAGATAAATAAAGACCAGTGCCCATTACAAATGGAGTCTAAAGGTGGATTACAACTTTACAAACTTATAAATGAATTTGAGATTTAAGTTAAGATTAAACTACAGCTTAGGTGTTGTACAACAGAATGAATGAGCAAATAAATAATGAATCAAGATATCTTAGCAATGTACAGTTGATTATCAATATTAACCAATGGGCAAGATTTACAAGTTATGAACCAAAGATAGCAGAAGAAAATGCTTTAAATGGAAATTATTAACCAACAGTAAATGAAGAAAAAAGGACTTTAAGTTTGATTTACTTGAAGCAATTTAAACAAATGTTGAGCATTCACCACATGAACAATTGCAGAACTGAAAGTAAATGAAACTGAAAGTAAAGTGTTGAAGTGCTTGCAGTAAAATAAAAGTGAAAGCGCTTGGAGTAAAACCTTGAACAACAAGGCAAAGATAAAAATTGACCAATGTTTGTAGGACGTTTTGCAATGTCTCTTGGTAAATTTTAATAAATTTTATTAGAGTTGGAATCTTTGATTATGTTTTAGAACCGGTGGTGTGACTACTCCGATCTAGTTCTTCTCAAACCGAAGAGGGATTGCTGTTGCGCTCAACAGGTGGGAGCAAAGCCCACCCCTAGCTCACAGGTCAAACCCCAATGGCCCGGTGCTCACAAGGAGGACGTCGATGCCCCTAGAGACCCCCTCGGTCTACTACCCCTTGCAGCTTCCGAGTCACTGTTTTTAATCAATTCGAAAATCACTAAATGGATGCCTATTAAACTAGGACTTCCCTTTCCCCTGGTCGTATCTCGGAGTACCCTGGAGGGTGATAACCGAGTAGAGGAGCAGGAAATAGAGAAGCTTTGTTGGTTAATTTTAAGTCTTGGGTGATTAAGATGCAATGTAAATTTTAAGTTATCAACAAGATCACCAAGCGATGTCCCTTATGGGAGGTGTTGGTATTCGATCTTGGACTGAAAATAAAATGTGAAGAAGATTGTAACAGGAAAAGTAAAAATGTTGCTTTAATTACCTAAGCCCTCACTTCTCCTGCTTTTCATATCCAGCTTGAAGTCCCTAAAGGGAGATGAC
>LPNX010901299.1:787-28162 GCA_001517045.1 Pseudotsuga menziesii
CTCAAGAATGATCTGTTAGCAGCAAACCCAAAAAATTTACCTGTCGATCTGTAAGATAAAGGAAAACTGTGTGCGTTAGCTTTACAGCTAAGTAAGCCCAGTCTAACGTAGTATATCCACTTGCTGTTGCAAACAGAGAACAATCTGAAAACTGAAAAAAAAAAACTCAACTAGCATTCCAACCAAGTAAAGATCTTACAGTTACAAAATAAATAGCATTAACTAATCAGTATTTAACGATTGTGTTAACATACATTTACGCTATTTAAAAGTTTTTAAATTTTTGAAATTTTTGGGGTTTTGACAGAAAGACCGTTTTCCTTGTTTTTGTTATTTATAGGTTTGAAATTCTTTTAGAGGGGGCGCGCCCAGCTACGGTCAGAACCAGCAGATCGTTATCTCAGTGAGGGGAGATATCTGATGCAGGGTGACATTTCAGAAGGCGGGATTTTTAATGCCTGTGTTTTGGGCCACCAGAAGGAGCTGCGTCCCAGCTTCTGCCTCTTTGAGAAATAACTCATCAAAGGTGGGAGTTAGTGGCATCTTATTTTTTTTTAAAGATTGAATGCTCAGAGAGGGTTGTCATTGTATATGGGAGGGAAATCTTAGTCGAAGGGAGGGAACACTCAGCTCAAGGAGGATTCATGGCTTAAATCATGGTATGCATGCCTCTTGTTTCCGGTTCTACGTTTTATTGTAACCGAAAGGGGGTAAGTTGGTTATTCTCCCATCCTGCATGAAGAGTGTTTTTTTTGGATATGTCTATCACTGTTTTCATACGATATGATGGATATGTCTATCACTGTTTTCACAGGATATGTAGTGTGTGAACCAGATCGACAAGACGTGGAAGCTGCAACCATTGTTTATTTTCATGGCTTTGGAAAATCAAATATCTTTGGTTCGATGGGTTAAAACCATCCCATTGCTAGAAGTGTTTGTAGTGTATGGGTTAAAATCGTTGCCTGTGTTTATCTGCCAAGTCATATCTAATCATCTTGGTTTCCTACGATCTATAGACAACGTTTTGATTGCTAAATTTAAAACACTAGAACCCCTGCTAGATTGGGAGATTACTCTATGAGCTGTAGAATCCTTTTTATTTGAAACCTATGAGTACTATTTATGGTGGCGGATCATTTGATTTGAATATCCATTGATCGATTCCTAGATGGGATTTCATTTCTATTTTTATGTGGATCTGAACTTAGCATCAGCTTGTGGCAAGCTGTGGATGCATACCATATAGCTCACAAGGATTTTAGTTACCCTTCGTTTTATATTTTAACAACCCGTGCCATCACACTAGTTTCAGTTTACCATGTCACTGTTTGCACACTTGAAGCCTTTAGGGATTTGTTTATAAAGGGTAATGGTGATATGGAGACGCGACACGAACTGCTCTGGAAACAAAAACCTTGCCCACGATTTCCATCACGAAGCACTGTTTCCTTTTCCTCTGAGGTTGGCCATATGTGAGCCACCATTGTTGATTTTGATCGGATATTATTCATTCCAGAACTGTGTAACTATGTATCTAAGAGCTGTCACTTGTTTTGAATTGTGAAATTTTATATATGCGGCCCATGCAATTTGTCCCTTTCTACTGGCAAAGAATCATTCGATTCTGAACTTCGTTACCATTATGCCAAGACTATGTTTTTCTTAAGTTGCCAGGGGCGGTTAAAATTTGAACTCCATCGTTTTGCTTCAGGTTAAGAATTGTAGTCGTGGGGTCGGGATGAGTTGTCCTACGCTCGTTGAAAGGATCCAGGTAATCCACAAGATTTTTGACACAATGTTTTTCCCTGTCGAGTAGTGGTTTATACCAGATTTCTCACCTGATTGTTTTGTCCTGAGTATTTGATATATTTTGGGGTTTAGATGGATCTCTGCTTATACTAGTTTAGATTTTAGCTCTATCATCTAGAGGTGGTGAATCACGAATGTGTTAAATCATTTGAGTAAATTGTGACTGTGCATTAGGATTTATAAGTAAGGTTATACCTTTAAATCAAAAATCCTTCTAATGAATATATTTAAAAAGAAAAGTATTTTTCGAGTTGAGCCAAAGCTGATGGTGGTATGCTCAGCTATGATGAGCAAATTATTTAATACAAATAGTCTTGAATTGCGGTAAGGTGTTCCTTAGGGATATGTAGGGATTTTTGCACCTTATGCTGAGAGGGTTGATACTAGGTAACCCACTTGATGGATGTAAGTACTTATGGAAACAAGGATGTTGTTGAATATAAATTTTTGCGCTTAGTGAAAGAATAATATATCATAAACAGTTTGGTGGACGTAGCCTCGTGGACAAGGTGAACCACATGAAAATGGTTGTCTCATTCTCGTATTATTATTATGTTGTGCATGATTATTTCTTTTACATGCTGATGATGTTATGAATGCGGTATAAAGGTTTTAATTGGTGAAAAGAATTACTAAACTTTTTATTTTGCAGACACCAGATTCAGGAACACTTTTTCTTTAATGGTTTATAGATTTAAGGTATAAGAGGTATTTTACATATGGTATCAGAGCGAGGTTACAACTCTGTAGCTGTTGGGCCTTCTACAGATTTGTCACTTTGCATAGATGCAATTAGTATTTGGTATTTTATTGAATTTATTTGTTAATCAATAAAGTGGAAAGTTTGATTAGTGATTATATATTCTTTCCTTTTGATTTTTAGTCATTGTGGAAATAGAGCATTGGCACACCTTTGCGTTTTCTTGAAGAGCAAATACACCTTTGCATACTTGGCATTTGGGGGAAAATCTTGGAGAAAAGGGGAGAAAAATCCTGCCTTTGATGGTTTTCTATGTTTCTGAATAGAAGAAGAGGTGCCTACCCTTTGGGGATTTACTTATGGTATGCGTTTTCTCTTGTTTTGTTTTGTTTTGTTTAATTTATCTACACTTGGATGAAAGGTTCTAGCAGTTTGAAATCCAGGTCTCCATGGTTGAAATTGCTGCCTACGCTCTCTTTAGGTCTAATCTTCTTTTGGGTAATGTTGTTTCGATGCCACGACTTCATGAGAAAATTGAAAGATTTAGTTTGAAACTTTATCCTTATGAAACGTTGTCTTATTATGCTTGCATATGCTTTATGCTTTGGATCCACTTCTGTCTAAACACTATCTTATAATGCGGGCTTATGCTTTATATCTTGGATCGATTCTTTGTATAGAAACTATATCATTATGCTGACGAATGCTTTTTAGTTTGGATTTATTCTTGTGATTAAATCACTGGTTATAATATCTGGGAATTGCCTGATAGCTTTGACATAAGCACTGGTTATTATATCAAGCTGTAAATTGCCTTGTAGTTTTGTCAAAATGCTGTTGGTTATACCAAACTGGTAATTTTATAACTTTGACAAAACGCTATTGATCTGGTGGTTTGGTTATGTGCTTTCCTGAAATCAGTCTCGTAAACGTTATTATTTCAACATCAATATGTAGTATGGATTTTTACCATTATTTAAAATCTCTGTGCCCTGATTTCAAAGATTGATCTGTTGCTTGAACTTTATCTCACGGTGTCCTTTGAATTCTGGTAAACACATTATAGCTAGGATTCGCTCATGGTTTAAACATTGGCCACAATTCCCTTGGATCCTGACCTGGAGGTCAATTGAAAGTGTGCTTTATGCTTGGTTTGAATGAGTTTTCTTTTATATATGAGCCACAATTTCAGTTCTGGTGAAGGTAAGTTTGTATGCATGCCCACAATATCCATAGTGAGTTGAAGTTTATTTTTGTCAATACTCTGCAAAAATGGATTTGGGTGGAAGGTTAGTCTTTGTCTATTTGGGTTTGAATGCTAATTTCTTTACAAGATCTCTGCAAGATCGATCTGAGCTTGATTTGCATTATAGTCTATACCTATACATTGGTTAAACATTGCTAAGGTTTTATTGATTTTAGTGGTCAAATATAGCTTGCTGCATGCTCTCCTTTTGCTGCCATAAATTTGTAAGCTCAGGAAATCTCGTGAATAGCTTACTGTTCTATTCACGTTATTAGTGAACCAAGTAAGGGCCTGTTGGATATTGTTTATGTCTTAGGTGTGCATTAGTCTACCGCATTGTGTTTTAATAAAAGTGGTTCCTACGAGCTCCAAGTTGTTGCATAATACTATTCTAGTTAGGCAGAATTATAGTTTTCAGCTGCCAATACCCTATTAGAAACCCAACAATGGCTTGTTAGCTACTGTTCCTATTTTTAGATCTAGAGCTTCCATATTCTATGGCATCATGTTTTAATAAAAGCAGGTACTATGGCCTACGAGATGCTGGTTAATATGGTTCCACTGAGCAGAGTCATAGTTGCCAGATGCGTATATCGATATATGCCGACTCTCGAGGTTTCTTAGGCTTATTCGATTGATGGAATTTTAGATGTGAAAGTCTATTCAATTTTTCAACTGAAATTTTAACCATTAGGAACTACAATTTTACTTTATATTAATTGATATAAATTCTTCTCATAAATTCAATTACAATTTTGACAATTGAAATAAGTGATTTTGGTAACTCTATACCCACCAGATTCAGGCATGCATGGATGATATGGAGCTGCGATATAGTAATACCATCTGGTATTATTTACAATGGGTATTCCTTGACTCCGATCTCACTTGAGACCTGGAATCCATTGCCAAAGTTTCTAGTTATTTAAGAATTGGAAATTTGGTTACTCTATTGTTTAGTTACTATGGAAATCGATTTAATTACTGTGCATTGCAGGTAATTATTTATTGAGTGGAAACCATTTCATTAAATGGTTTTGGAATTGAATATTATTTAGTTAGTATGAATTTTATTTAATTATTGTGCATGACAAATAATTGTTGATTGAGCGGTAACAATTTCATTAAATCTTTCTTGGAATTGAATATTGATTAGTTACCATGGAATTGATTTAATTACTATGCGTAGCAGGTAATGATTTATTCAGCATTAAATGTTTTCTTAGAATTACATATTGTTAGTTACTATGGATTAGAGCTTAGAGTCTTTACTTTTTAGGCATCTATTGCTTTATTATCTCTGTTTGGGTAACTCCCTGAATGGAGGTAGAGCAAGTCTTTGCTACAATGAAGATGAATGTATAAAGGTTGTATTTATTTGCATCTTAAATCATATATCCACCACAAGCCTGACTATATGGTAGGTTCAATTAAAACGATTTAATGAATATGTCTACCTTGACTTGGCATAGCATGTAAGTTTAATGATCAGCTTATTTAGGTTATGTATTAAGAAGCTGATGATTTTATAATGAATTGTTATGTTTCTGATGTATCTTTACACATGCATCTATATTTTATCGGCCAGGTTATTTTTAGAAGTAATAAATTTGTATAATCTGGTTGTTCATAAACTAACGGTAGATGTTGTCTACATACTAACCTTGCAGGCTTCACCGATATTATGACAACTGCTACAATTGACATGCATTATGGTATATAAAAAAAAGGGGGGGGGGAGTAAGGAATAACTTTCTGTATGGTTTACAAGGTTGTATAGTTCATGAATGGAAATTCAAATCAATGCAAACTAGGAAATTATGATAATTGAGTATTTTGGGTTATCCGCAATATGATAAACTAACACCCATAGAGTGCTTGCAGGCATGGAAAATTATGGCCATGAGAAAAGGCTAAAGCTCGAGGACTATGATGAGTTAAATCTCATGTGTATAAAGTTGTCACCACGAGGGTGGTGATGGAGGTAGTGGTTGAAAGCTACCTTGTTTTTCCCCCGGGCCAGCGAGGGACCATTATGCATTTTGGGGATGCCCAGATGTAAGACATTTGGTTAAGACTCATTCCACACACATTAGAGGACTGTCACATGAGTGGGGGACTCTGTGAAGAGAATAACCTCTAGGTGCTGTGGAGGTGTGTGAGAATGGAGTGCCTCAGCTTGGTGAAGCACCCTGAAGAGCAAAAAAAGGAGATACGCCTATAGAGGGGTATAGGGTATCGTCCTTGTGTTGGGTGGCTTGAGTTGGTACTGGAAGTACTGTTAGCACTTGGAGTGCTGGGATGGAGGAACATCCTAAGAAAAGAATAATGATAAAGCACCCTGAATAGCACAAAGCAGATACACGAAGGGTTGGTATCGTCCTTGTTTTGGGTGGCTTGAGTTGGTACTTGGAAGTACATTTGGCACTTGGTGTGCTGGGATGGAGGACATCCAAAGAAAAGAACAATGCGGTAAAAGGTATGTGCATTACAGGTAAACTTGTACCTATGAGGTAATATGTTGATTGATTGACAGATAGAACTGATAGGTATATATTGGAGCCACTGTGGATTATAAAAATTGTATAATGGGATTTCTACATTGTCTCAATGTCAATGCTAGTAGTCATGTTTTATTGATGTATCGATTGCATTATGGAAAATATTGCGTATTATGGCAACAATGAACACAAAAAAAATTGCAGGTTGTTACAATGGAAAAGAATCTATGACTTTTGTTTAAGTTGAATTATGATTTGGACACGAATTACTGAAAAGACTAAATTGTAGTTATGATGCTGCAAAATACTTGCTAATTATGTTTCATGATGAATTGACTCTTACCTATGTGAAATTTGGGTAGACCCTATTTTGCAGGTCCTAAGAACCACCAAGGATAGAAAAGAAAACTGAAAGAGATCCGAGCAAGGCGAGGCAACAAGAGATGACTCCAAAGAAGAAGAAAAAAGTTTTTTCAAAGAAACGAGAAACACCGAGGACGGTGTTCTTTTTTTTAGGGGGGAAGGATGTAATATCCCTCTCATATGCGTTGGAATATTTTGTAATTTTGTATATTGTTGTACTCGTCTCGGTGAGGAGCTCAAGGCCAAGGCCCCACCAAGACAGCGCCTTGCGGCTTATAAAAGTTAACCACCTAAGTGAAAAAAATACTTCGGAGACCTAATGCAATGACACAACTTAACAAAGGGCTAACTAAACCCTACCCAGGGCTAAAAGCGAACGGTTAAAGAACCATAATCAATACCATAGTATTACATAGCGTTTGGTTAAGGACGGAAGGCCAGGCCTTATAAGGGACTCCCGATATGACACTACAGTTCACTACTTAATCCTATTATGGATAAAGTCGCAATCCTTTTTAAGCGACGTAAAACAGTTAGGAGTAAAGTTAAAATATTTAAAGAAAGGTTAAAAGAAAAACCTAAGGGGTTGATTATCAAAGGGCTATTAGGTAGTAGTCTCCTTGAAGATAATTTATCATCACGAGTATATAGGAATAATCCTTATGGATAGAGTACAAAAACATATGATAAGGAGATTTGTCCTTGATGGCAAATAAATGTTATGGTTTTAATTACTCTCTCGAACAATATTTTCTTAAGCGTGCATCAGACATAATTATTAGCTAAAAGAAAATATTTTATTAATAAGGCATAAGAATAATCGGGGTTGGATGCATGCCTCTAGGAATAAGTACTTCACAGCAAAATCTAGGGGGGGGGGGATGCCTCGACAAAGATGGAGGCATAGTTTCTGCCTTGAATTGGGGAAACCTGGCACATAGTGGGGAAAGGCCGTTTTCCTTGTTTTTGTTATTTATAGGTTCGAAATTATTTTAGAGGGGGCGCACCCAGCTAGGGTGAGAACCACCAGATCGTTATCTCAATGAGGGGAGATATCTGATGCAGGGTGACATTTCAGAAGGAAGGATCTTTACTGCGTGTGTTTTGAGCCACCAGAAGGAGTTGCGTCCCAGCTTCTGCCTCTTTGAGAAATAACTCATCGAAGGTGGGAGTTAGTGGCATCTTATTTTTAAAAAAATATCGAATGCTGAGAGAGGGTTGTCGTTGTATATGGGAGGGAAATCTTAGTCGAAGGGAGGGCGCACTCAGCTCAAGGAGGAGTCATGGCTTAAATCATGGTATGCATGCCTCTTGTTTCCGGTTCTGCATTTTATTTTACCCAGAAGGGGGTAAGTTGGTTATTCTCCCATCCTGCGTGAAGAGTATTTTTTTTTGGATATGTCTATCACTATTTTCATAGGATATGATGGATATGTCTATCACTGTTTTCATAAGATATGTAGTGTGTGAACCGGATCGACAAGACATGGAAGCTGCAACCATCGTTTATTTTCATGGCTTTGGGAAATCAAATATCTTTGTTTCGATGGGTTACAACCATCCCATTGCTAGAAGTGTTTGTAGTGTATGGGTTAAAATCATTGCCTGTGTTTATATTCCAAGTCATATCTAATCATATTGGTTTCCTGCGATCTATAGACAACGTTTTGATTGCTAAATTTAAAATTCTAGAACCCCTACTAGATTGGGAGATTACTCTATGAGCTATAGAATCCTTTTGATTTCAAACTTGTGAGTACTATTTATGGTGGCGAATCATTTGATTTGAATTTGCATTGATCGATTCCCAGATGGGATTTCATTTCTATTTTTATGTGGATCTGAACTTAGCATCAGCTTGTGGCAAGCTGTGGATGCATATCGTATAGCTCACAAGGATTTTAGTTACCCTTGGTTTTATGTTTTAACAACCCGTGCCATCATGCTAGTTTCAGTTTACCGTGTCACTGTTTGAACACTTGAAGCATTTAGGGATTTGTTTATAAAGGGTAATGATGATATGGAGACGCGACACAAACCGCTCTGGCAACAAAAACCTTGCCCACGATTTCCATCATGAAGCACTGTTTCCTTTTCCTCTGAGGTTGGCCATATGTGAGCCACCATTGTTGATTTTGATCGGATATTATTCATTCCATAACCGTGTAACTATTTATCTAAGAGCCATCACTTGTTTTGAACTGTGAAATTTTATATATGTGGCCCATGCAATTTGTCCCTTTCTACTAGTAGAGAATCATTCGATTCTGAACTTCGTTACCCTTATGCCAAGACTGTGTTTTCCTTAAGTTGCCAGGAGCGGTTGAAATTTGAACTCCATCATTTTGCTTTAGGTTGAGAATTGTAGTTGTGGGGTCCGGATGAGTTGTCCTATACTCATTGAAAGGATACAGGTAATCCACGATATTTTTGACACAATGTTTTTCCCTGTCGAGTTGTGGTTTATACCAGATTTATCACCTGATTGTTTTGTCCTGAGTATTTGATATATTTTGGGGTTTAGATGGATCTCTGCTTATACTAGTTTAGATTTTAGCTCTATCATCTAGAGGTGGTGAATCATGAATGTGGTGAATCATTTCATTAAACTGTGACTGTGCATTAGGATTTATAAGTAAGGTTATACCTTTAAATAAAAAATCTTTCTAATGAATATATTTAAAAAGAAAAGTATTTTTCCAGTCGAGCCAAAGCTGATGGTGGTATTCTCAGCTATGATGAGAAAATTATTTAATACAAATAGTCTTGAATTGCGGTAAGGTGTTCCTTAGGGATATGTAGGGATTTTTGCACCTTATGCTGAGAGGGTTGATACTAGGTAACCCACTTGATGGATGTAAGTACTTATGGCAACAAGGATGTTGCTGAATATAAATTTTTGTGCTTATTGAAAGAATAATATATGATAAACAGTTTGGTAGATGTAGCCTCGTGGACGAGGTGCACCACGTGAAAATGGTTGTCTCATTCTGGTATTATTATTATGTTGTGCATGCTTATTTATTTTACATGATGATGCTGTTATGAATGCAGTATAAAGGCTTGAATTGGTGAAAATAATTACTAAACTTTTTATTTTGGAGACACTAGATTCAGGAACACTTTTTCTTGAATGGTTTATAGCTTTAAGGTATAAGAGGTATTTTACAATTCATGTCTTCTCTTTTATAAAAGACTTAATGTCTAAAAGGACTTAATAATTCATGTCCTTTTTATAAAAGACTTAATGTCTAAAAGGACTTAATCCATCTTTAGACTTAATAATAATAATGATTCATGTTTTTATAAAGAATTAGTCTATTATTTTCTTTGTCCTTATGGTATACTTTATATCATAACACTCCATGTCTTTTATCTATCATATTCCTTATAGTTAGACTTCATATAATAATAATAATACTTATGTTTTTATAAAGACTTAATCTATCATTTTCTCTAATAAAAGGATGGTTATTATTATAAATATTTGAGCACATATATTTATAATTTTATAACCTTTTTTTCGAGCCCTTAGTGGAACTCGTCCACCATCCTAGTTCTTGTCGCACATAAGTTTGTCAACCCCCTTGCATTATTAATTTTCACCTAATCAAACCTTTGTAGGAGACTAGGGGTTTTTTCACTCACGCTCTCCTCTTTTGGGTTACGTACTGAAGGAAGTATTATGGCTCCCAAACCATTCACTTTTTGTCATAGTGGACTTCAGTTTCCCATCTCTAGTTTTGTCAATGTCTTTGAGTCACCTAGGTTTTTTTTACTTAGGTAATTAACTGATATAGGCTGCACGGTTTTGCTTCTGGTGGGGCCTTGGCCTTGAGCTCCTCACCAGAAGCAAGTACAATATATTTGAAATAAAAAAATATCCAAGGCATGTGGGAGGGATGTTACATCCTCTCCCCCTTAAAAATAACACCATCCTTGGTGTTCCTATTTTCCACCAATTTATTTCTTCCATTCTTTCTTCTTTTCTTGTTTTCATCCTTTTCATTCTGATCCCCCGTGATCTTTTCATGTCTTCTCAAGTCACCTTCGTTCAAGGCCTGCCATTTTCCTGCAACAAACTCAGGTCTAGCCCAATTTTCTTAAGTACATCATGTGTAAAATTATAATTCAACTTTAAACATAAGCCATAGATCACTTTTGCATTGTATTAATCTGTAGTTTATGGGATCCTTTCTCATTTTGTTTTGGTATCATAATACCCAATTATTTTCATAATGCGATTTATTCATCAATAAAATATAATTACTACCCTTTTTGGGGGTTGGTCCAACCTTTGGATAGTTATGTCGTCCTCAACCTAAGGAAGGATCCTTTCTTCATATTTCACATTAATCATGTAATAGTTCAAAAATTCATTAACACGTTTTACGTTCATTACATTTTCCAAACATATTTGAGTTTCTTTTCTATTCTTGTGTGGACTTACAACAATTTCTGAGGTTACTCTCCCATTTAACCACTAGTTAAAAGTTTTCCCCTCAGTGACATCAAATAGCATCATGTCTTCCACATGTCCAATTTTTGCCTAGGTCCTTTTGCCACATCATATGCCTAACACAAATCTGCTTACGCGGCAATTGCTTACCTAACACCATTGTTCTCTTGCAGCATATATGCCTAATACCAATGTGCTGACACGGTAGCCACTTTCCTAACACCATGGTGCTCCCACAACATTCGAATTTTTCCTTGCTCGTATTCACTACAAATTTTAACCTTGACTATTGTAACGCAAAGTCCTTAGTGCTTAGTATGACCTTACTATCATTGTCTTGATTTGTGAATCAGCTACATGGTCAGTCAAAGTTTTAATGTTCTTCCTATATACCCCTAATCATTTTGTAGTTTTAAATATGATTGTATGAGGGATTCCGGGTGAGGATATCAAGTGTCAAGGCCCCACCAGAAGAAACCTGAAAGTTAGGCAAAAGTTTAGTAACACATGTGCGATAAGAACTAGGGCTAAGGGATCGGAAAAAGGGTTTGACAAAAGACATATGATATAAATCATATCATAAGGATAAATAAAATTGAAAGAAAAGTATTATTAATTAAATATCTATCTATAAGAAAAAATGATAGATAAAATACCTATGATATAAGGTATATCATAAGGACGAAGGAAAATGACAAATTAAGTCTTCATAAAAGACAAACTATTCTTAATTGAAATCTACCTATAAGAAAAACCATAAATAAAAGACATATGATGTAATGATAAATTAAGTTTGCATAAAGGAAAGTATCATAGTTCGTAGTCCATATATAAGGAAAATAATAAATAAGCAAACATGGAGTATTATGGTATAAATTATATCATAAGCACAAAGAAAAATATAGTATTAAGTCCTTTGGACATTAAAATATTTTTATAAAAAGAAGACATGAATTATTATTATTGTAAAGTCTAAACATGGAATTATTTCCCGTTAGACCTAACGACTAATTAGGTATTTTCGACAAAGATTACTCAAAGCCCTTTTACATTGTAAACTTTATATTCTATTTTAAAGGAGGATTAAATTCCTTCAGCAAAACTTTTGGATTAAATCTATGTGTTAATCTCAGCTTGACAGGAGGAGGGGAATTATATAATTTCTAAATGCAATAGTCATGCCAAGGAAGGAACTAAATAATTTATGAATGTGCAGTGATTGTAGGGCTGAAACAGTCGCTAGGATAATGGACTAAGAACCTGTTTGATAGTTACAAAAGTAGCACCAAGTCAGGGTATGGCAACACTGTTAGGATAAGGATGGCCTTATTTTGAAGGAAGTGAGTAGCATATATGTCTGGAGGCGCGCACTGGCTAGGGGGAAAAAATGACCTCGAAAATGGGTAATCCTGAGATTTAGATAATCAGGCATTTACCTTTGAGCTCTAGCTGATGGAACCAATTGTCAAAGTGTGGGCGTCCTTTCGCTCAGGTATAATCATTCTTTTGAAGCGGTTGGCCCTAGGTAATATAAACTATTTTTTTTATCTAGTTCCTGGGTGTATTAATGGTAGAAAGAAAGAAGCACACCAGACCATACCTCACGCTCAACATCTAGATGATATGACGAGCTAGTTGGGGTTTTAATTCTTTTTATTTTCGAAATATCTGAGTCAGAGATTAATTTTTAAGAGCCCAATATTATGTAGTAGGTTGTTGGCTATGATAGTCAAGATCTCTCCAGGATGACTATTTGGCCAAAGCTTACCTGCATCCTTTCAATTCCCCACATATTCAATGGAAATATATTGATGACATAGTTAAAACCTTTAGCTCTGAAATTTCGGTGTAGTCTGAATTATTGGGATCTATGCAGTTGCCTTATGATATAGGCTGTGTTTTGAGGAGGTTATATTCTTTCTCTGGAACAAAGGGAAGTATAGACCTTTGGGAAATTATTATGGGAGTAACATTTGCACTTACATTTTACATACTGTGTTTGGTTTCCCACGGTTCTGCAATATCAATGGTTGCGTTTCAGGGGGTTTTCCCTTTTGCAAAATATAGAGAAAACCCTAGATGCATCCTCGCACCTTTTTTCATGACTGCATGTTTGGTTGCGTGAGGTTATGGCGTATTCCTGTTTGTTTTCGGTTTTCCATTGGCAACACTAATCGAACCACATAGGTGAGTTATTCAAATATTTGATACCAGACCACATGGTTGCTTCAATTCTTAATCGAGCCAAGTAAATCCCTTCTCCTTAGGTTCTAGATCTGTTTCCCATACCCTATGTGATTGATCGGTAACTATGAAATCAATTTTAACGAGTGAGAAAAACCCCTTTTAACCACTAACCTATGGCTATGATATGAGTAAGCAGTCGGGGTGCTCTTTGCTTGCTCTGGAGGATAATGTATAGGAATTATAAATAAAGTCTCTAGAAGATACTTAGCTATGAGCAAATAGATGGTTTAGCATAAACATCGAAATGAGATTAAATTGTAGCATAAATATATATATATATATATATATATATATATATTATTTCGCACAGTTTACTAGTGTAACTTAGCCAAAGATGATTGATGCTTGAAAGTAATAAAACCATTGACAGTAAATTGGTATTCCTCATATCGTATAGGGACTTTCATGATATTTTGTTATTAAGTATTATATCAAAGATGGTCAAGATTTGGTATATGAGCTTATGTCTTAAATTGCACAGAAGTTACATAATGAGTACTCTCAAAATAAAAGTGTCCTTACGAGGTCTAATGAATAATACCCCTAATTGTTAGACAATAGTAGCTCCTTTTACTTGACTGAGTGTTAGGTTTATTTTTCAACTACAGGATACCTGAATGATGTGTTAAAGATGAATTTCACCATGTGCCCAAGGGGTCGTTAATGATTTTAAGAACTGGTTACAAGGGTCCTAAAAGAGGGCTGTTGAGTTACAAGAGGTACTCTGCGAACAGCCTTGAGGTAAGGTAAACTGGCCATGGTTGTGCCGAGACATTGTAATTTAATCTATTTTGATAAAGAAATAAAATGAATAACAAATTGGTGGACGTAGCCTCGTGGATGAGGTGAAGCACATGAACATGTGTCTCATCCTTGTTTTCCTTGTACAAGGTTTATGATTTTGTGTACACTGAATTAATCAATGATGTAGGGTGCACTATAAATGATTTTCATGTGTCAGAATATTCTACTTCCTCCCATTGTTTCGTGTGCATGTGAAGCTTTTCTGTAATATATGTTGAGGGATTTTGCTAATGTAGAAGGTAATCAAGAAAATATACCATATTGCTTTTGTCCCCACATAGTAATGTATTAAATGTGCTATGATGAAAAATGCTCGTAGGTTCTAGCCAAACCACTAATAGATTATGGTTGAATGTTTTGTAAAGACTTGTTCTAGTATGATCAGAAGTGCATGGTGAGTGTTTTACAATGCATGTAGTTTTGACATCAACAAATCTTATGGTTGGACATGCTTAAATAAATTATCATCTGCCACTAACATGCTCAACTCTTTTTGTAGTAACGACGAAACAAAACTTTTACCCTTCTTTCACCCTTAATGGAATTGAAGTCTAAGAGGGTTGTTACATATGGTATCAAAGCCAGCTACAACATTGGAGCCTTAAGAATGGGCTAACATCGTAGGTTTGCAGGATTACATTTGGAAGAAACTGCGAACGCGGCAATTCATACTCTCTCGGGATCGGTTCATACTCTCTCCTGATTTCATTTTTTTGCAGAAAAGCTCACAGAAGTGGGAAAGGTAAACTTATGTGGCCGCTATATGGGCGCGTGCTAAGTTCGATGGTGAGCACTATACGGGTAATAGTTTAATTTATTTAAATTGTTGATATTTAACAAAATATGTAAATTTATTTTGTTATGTTCTCAATAAATTAGCATTTATGGTGTGGTAGCGACCGATCATGTGTCTAGAAATAGTGTTTGTGACTCAAGTCTGCATGAATAAATATTCTATTTTTAATTTATGCATACTGCATTATTCATAAAGAATTCTTCCTGCTATTGTAAGGATATTTAATTTACTGGGCATTCATGACAAGCTCCTCATTAAACATTGAATCAATTGTAACTAATTTTAATATTTTCCGGTCACTGCCCTATGTGTGTGAGAGAGAGAGAAAGAGAGGGTATCTCTGCCACTAACTAATCTGAAAATGGAAAAATGGGGACTAGGCAGTAAATATTACTATGCATGATAAATACTCTTCAAAAGGTGACACGTTAAAGTCTAAGTAGCAGACTAATTAAAAGTCTCACCAATCTGTGTAGCAAACCCTTACTGTTAACTGTCCAGTGGCAAAACCCATTAGATTATTTGAAGTATTAGAGTTTTAAAAAAAAAACCTCTTTAGATAGCCTAGAGACCTGGATTTCCGGAGCTGCAAAGAGTTTTAAAAATGATGCCAATGATGGAAAAACGAGTTAGTTTGAAAAATGAAATATTCCATGAGATGTAGACTCATCACCCAAATAGTTTCTTATTTATGCAATATTGTTTGACAAGTTGGGCATACTTATATAATTCTTCTAGTATTTCTTTAGTTATTGAATAGAAAACCCAGTTTTTCTTCCATAAAATCCAAGAGCATGGACGCTTCACAAGTACATTAAGCTGGTTAGTCTATCCCAGTCACATGAATGATTCTTGCTAGGGGAATCATCATAGAAGATCCTTTGGTATCTTCTTGACAATTGTCATGTAGTATATGTTGAACTGTAGGTTTGACTTCAGTTCTAGTTTGTTGTATGATTCTTGTAGTCTTAGTGATCCTTTTCAAAATACAATCGGAACTTCCTTAAAAATGATTTATTCAGGTAAATAAAATGGTTGCGCCATTGTTTCAAATCTTAACAACAAGTTTAAACTTCCTATAAATTTAGGTTAAAGAATTGGACCTTTCATTCCACCTATTCTGCAATTTCATTGGATTTACACCACAACATTATTCAATCTATATCTCTACCATTCAGTCACTGATATCACAAGTTATAATGGAGTAAACTGACTACCACTGTATGAGAAGCAGTATCTGAATGCCTTGGAAGCATCAAACAAATGTTTTTTATCGACATCTCTGTCAATGATTTAACATAGTCACATTTCAAGTGGTTGTCCCATTCAATCTCTGAAATATATTTTGAAAATGACTCCTCTACCCGTCAACTTGGCACCATTATGTGCTCCTAACTTCTAATAGCACCCTATATGATCATTTCCTACTATGTTTTGACGCTGGTATGGTTTTTGACTAAAATATTTTAGAAATTCTAACTGGATCACATTTTGTGTAATTGTCTCCTATATTATACCTCCCAACAATAAACACCTGAAATAAGTGAACCATCTCCCAACTTCTAGTGTCTAGTACCATAAGATGATATGTATCTTATCCTCCATTTAACAATTTTCTTCCCGTGTGAATTCAAAGTGAATCCTAGGTACTTTGAGGATAATATATGCTCTCAATCAATCAATATTTGAGTTCAATACTGATTACAAGACTAATTGGTTATGGTTGTAGTACCATGGTGAATTACACATAGAAGCATCCATAGGATGAGATCCAGCTCATTATGCATAATAAACCAATCAAACGGTAACATTAATTTTCTTTCTTTGAGTAATTGGGAAGAATTATATGCATTTTAGTATTTACAAAAAAAATGATGAAAGGTATGATTACATGCCCCAAGGATCTAGCACAACCATACTCCTTTAGGAAGATTCACAATGTATACGAAATGAAAGTTTGATAATCCCACAATGATACAACTGAATCAATCCAAATAACAACATGAACATCACAGGGCAAGAGCACCCATAAAACTTGTTGAAGGCTTATAGTATCTAGTTGATAAATAGTTCATAGTTCACAATAATTCTATCATTTGTTTGAAGGATTATAATATCTAGTAGATAAAAGGTTTAGATGTAGTATATATAAAATTGCAACAATGAGTGAATTTTTTCGATTCTGTTGTAATAAATTGAAGTTAATGAGTAAGGGGTGTTTGCATTGCCAAATTTCCCAGGTTTTATGTGGCTTTTTGCGAATTGTGTTGTTGTAAGAAATTGAAAAGGTTTTGTGGCCTCTTGTGAGTGCCTTCTTGTAAATTCTGGTGTTAAAAGAAATTTAAAAGGCTCTTACCCGATGAATGATAAATGAAGTAAGGTATGACTTATGTAAAAACGTTTGTTGTTATTTGAATTAATAATATGATAAATTGAACACCTATGGAGTGATTGCAGGCATGGGAAAATTGTGGCCACGAGGAGTGCTATAGCTCTAGGACTATAATGAGTTAAGAAGATATGAGAAAAATCTCATGCGCATAAAGTTGTCACTAGGAGGAAGTGGTGATGGAGGTAGTGGATGAAAGCTACCTGTTTTTCCTCAGGCCAGCGAGGGACCACTATGCATTCTAGGGACACCTAGATGTAAGAAATTTTTGTTAAGACTCGTTCCGCACACATTGAGAGGACTATCACAAGAGTTGTGGACTCTGTGAAGAGAATAACCTCTAGGCATCATGGTGGTGGGTGAGAATGGAAGCACCTCAGCTTGGTGAAGCACCCTGAAGAGCACAAAAGGAGATACACCTAAGGAAGGGTATCGTCCTTGTGTTTGGTGGCTTGAATTGGTACTTGGAGTACTGTTAGCACTTGGAGTGCTGGGATGGATGACATATAGAGAAAAGAATAATGGTGAAGTGCCCTGAATAGCACAAGAAGGAGATACGCCTAAGGAAGGGTATCATCCTTGTGTTTGGTGGCTTCAATTGGTACTTGGAGTACTGTTAGCACTTGGAGTGCTGGAATGGAGGACATCCAAAGAAAAGAATAATGCTGGGAAAATGTATCTGCATTACATGTAAACTGGTACCTATGAGGTAATATGTCTATTTATTGGAAAATAGAACTGACATGTATATTGGAACCAGTGTATAGTGTTGATTTCTGAGTTTTGCATTGTTTTAAGGTCAATGCTAGTATACATGCATATGTATGATTTTAAATGCAGGATCATGACAAGAAATACAAAGCAAGCAAGGACGACTCAAACGAAAAGGAAAAATTACTGAAGGACAAGAACATCGAGGAGGGTGTTAATTTTAGGGGGGAAGGATGTAATGTTCCTCCTATATACCCCTAAGCGTTTTGCGGTTTTAAATATTATTGTATGAGGTCTTGTGGGTGAGGAGCTCAAGCGCCAAGGCCCCACGAGAAGAAACCTGAAAGTTAGGCGAAATTTTAATAACACAAAGGGGCTGAAGAACACATGTGCGATAAGAACTAGGGCTAAGGGATCGAAAAAAGGGTTTGACAAAAGACATATGATATAAATCATATCATAAGGATAAAGAAAAATTAAAAGACAAGTATTATTAATTAAAGATCTATCTATAGGAAAAAATGATAGATAAAAGGCCTATGATATAAGGTATATCATAAGGACGAAGGAAAATGACAAATTAAGTCTTCATAAAAGACAAAGTATTTTTAATTGAAATCTACCTATAAGAAAAACCATAAATAAAAGACATATGATGTAATGATAAATTAAGTCTGCATGAAGACAAGTATCATAGTTTATAGTCCATCTATAAGGAAAATAATAAATAAGCAAACATGGAGTATTATGGTATAAATTATATCATAAGAACAAAGAAAATTATAGTATTAAGTCCTTTGGACATTAAAGTCTTTTTATAAAAATAAGACATGAATTATTATTATTGTAAAGTCTAAATGTAGAATGATTTCCCGTTAGACCTAACGACTAATTAGGTCTTTTCGACAAAGATTACTCAAAGCCCTTTTACATTGTAACCTTTATATTCTATTTTAAAGGAGGATTAAATTCCTTCAGCAAAACTTTTGGATTAAATATATGTGTTAATCTTAGCTTGACAGGAGGAGGGGAATTATATAATTTCTGAACGCAATAGCCATGCCGAGGAAGGAATTAAATTATTTATGAACGTGCAGTGATCTTACGGCTGAAATAGTCGCCAAGATAATGGCCTAAGAACCCATCCGACAATTACAATAGCAGCACCAAGTCAGGGTATGGCCAGACTGTTAGGATAAGGATGGCCTTATTTTGAAGCAAGCGAGTAGTATATATGTCTCGAGGGGCGCACTGGCTAGGCGGAAAAATGACCTCGGCAATGGGTAAGCCTAAGATTTAGATAATCAGGCATTTACCTTTGAGCGTTAGTTGATGGAACCAATTGTCAAAGCGTAGGCGTCCTTTCGCTCAGGTGTAATCATTCTTGTGAAGCGGTTGGGCCTAGGTAATATAAACTATTTTTTATCAAGTTCCTGGGTGTATTAATGGTAGAAAGGAAGAAGAGGAGTAGACCATACCTCACGCTCAACATCTAGATGATATGACAAGCTAGTTTAGGTTTTAATTCTTTTTATTTTTGAAATTTCTGAGTCAGAGATTAATTTTTAAGAGCCCAATATTATGCAGCAAGCTCTCGGCTATGATAGTGAAGATCTCTCCAGTATTCCTGTTTGGCCAAAGCTTACCCTCGTCCTTTCAACGCCCCGCATATTCAATGGAAATATCTTGATGATGTATTTAAAACCTTTAGCTCTAAAATTTTGGTGTAGTTTGGATTATTAGGATCTACGCGATTGCCTTATGATACAGGCTGCATTTTAAGGAGGTTATATTCTTTCTTTGGAAAGAACAAAAGTATAAACCTTTGGGAAATTATTAGGGGAGTAACATTTGCACTTACCTTATACAGACTCAGTTTGATTGCCCACAAATTTTCAATATCCATGGTTGCATTTTGGAGGGTTTTCCCTTTTACAAAATGAAGAGAAAGCCCTAGATGCGTCATTGCCCGTTTTTCATGACTGCATGTTTGGTTGCATGAAGTTATGGCGTATTCCTATTTGTTTTTGGTTTTTCATTGGCAGTACTAATCAAACCACATGGGTGAGTTATCCAAATATTTGATACCAGACTGCATGGTTTCTTTGATTTTTAATAGAGACGAGTAAATACCTTCTCCTTAGGTTCCAGACCTGTTTCCCATACCGTGTGTGATCGATCGGTAACTCTGAAATCAATTTTAACAAGTGGGAAAAACCCCTTTTAACCACTGATCTATGGCTGTGATATGAGTAAGCAGTCGGGGTACTCTTTGCTTGCTCTAGAGGATAATTTATAGGAATTTTAAATAAAGTCTTTGGAAGATACTTAGCTATGAGAAAATAGTTGGTTTAGCGTAAACATGGAAATGAGATTAAATTGAAGGATATATATATATATATATATATTATTTCGCAAAGTTTACTGGGGTAACTTATCCAAAGATGATTGATGCTTGAAAGTAATAAACACATTGATAGTAAATTGGTATTCCTCATATTGTATAGGGACTTTCATGATATTTTGTTATTAAGTATTATGTGAGAGATGGTCAGGATTGAGTATATGAGCTTACGTCGTAAATGACACGGAAGTTACATAATGAGTAATCTGGGAATAAAAGTATCATTATGAGGTCTAATGAATAATACCCCTAATTGTTAGACAATAGTAGCTCCTTTTACTTGGCTGAGTGTTAGGTTTATTTTTCAATGATAGGATACCTCAACGATGTGTTAAAGATGAATTTCGCCATGTTCCAAAGGGGCCATTAAATATTTTATGAACTGGTTACAAGGGTCCTAAAATAGGGCTGTTGAGTTACAAGAGGCACTCTACAAAGATCCTTGAGGTAAGGTAAACCGGCCATGGTTGTGCCGAGATAGTGTAATTTAATCTATTTTGATAAAGCAATAAAATGAATAAAAAATTGGTGGATGTAGCCTCGTGGACGAGGTGAACCACATGAACATGTGTCTCATCCTTGTTTTCCTTATACAAGGTTTCTGATTTTGTGTATACTCGATTTATCAATGATGTAGGGTGCACTATAAATGAATTTCATGTGTCAAAGTATTCTACTTCCTCACATTATTTGGTGTGCATGTGAAGTTGTTATGTAATCTATGCCGAGGGATTTCGCTAATGTAGAAGGTAATCAAGAAAAGATATCATGATGCTTTTGTCCCCACATAGTAATGTATCAAATGCACTATGATGAAAAATGCTCGTAGGTTCCAGCCAAAACACTAATAGATTATGGTTGAATGTTTTGCAAAGACTTGTTCTGGTATGATCGAAAGTTCATAGTGAGTGTTTTACAATGCATGTAGTTTTGACATCAACAAATTTTTTGTTGGACATGCTTAAATAAATTATCATCTGCCACTAACATGCTCGACTCTTTTTGTAGTAATGGTGAAACAAAAATTTTACCCTTATTTCACCCTTAATGGCATTGAGATCTAAGAGGGTTGTTACAAAAACATTCATTGATAACCTAAAATTTCAATAATCAATTATCATAATTTCATCACTTGCAGTAATTTTAATCGTCATTCACAAGCTATATAATCATGTAAATCATCTAGAAAAATTGCTCCTTACTCTGCTCTAAGCAATTGGGTGCAACTTATAAATGCAGGAGGATTTTACACACCGTAGTGCATGTCGATTACATCAATGGTCATAATATTGATGAAGCCTTATTAATTAAGGCACCGAATTATTTTTACTAACATCCCATTCCAGCTAATAGTATTCCTAGCATATCCTGCAATATTAGCATATAACATTGTTAAATATCAACATCTTCAGATGTCCTTACTTGTCTATATTTGGATATTTGCTAGTGAAGGGATATTCCAACATTTTTCAAAATTCTTGAGTGGTGATGCTAGGGACACACACATTCCAATATCATTAGTAACTCAAAGTAAAACATAATTTCATATTTCAGCTACTTATGTCCTATCATACAACCTATCCGAATGTGATCCTTTACATAAGTGCACTCTTTCTACACAACTAGTAACATTAGGTACAACACACCATGTTATTTACCTTAGCTGAATTGTAGGCCAAGTCCATAAGCCGTCTGGTTCCCTTTTTGGAGAAATACTATAAGGAATGTTGTCGTTCTTGTGGAAATGTATAGGAGATCAGTAATGCCAATGAATATGTATAAATAGCTGCATAACCCAAATTCTTTCATACTAATAATTACATTTAAAGGATACATTATAACAGTGTTGTTATTGTAACTAGCATTCTCTTCCCAACAACTCTGAAAATGAAGTCCTACCCTTACTTAGCATCGATTTAGTATGCTAAGGATACTCAACATTCGAAAGTTAACTAGCAACTTTTGAATCAGGAAGTTAATATCTATTTGTTATACTTAGTTTTAAAAACCAAATTTACTTCTCTTCATTCACTTATTATGTGCAACAACTAACCATTTCTAGGTTTTATTAGTTTACGATAGCGAGACTAAATTAAAAAACATAATTCTTCCTTTTGACATATGCAATCGTAGCTGTTTCTAACCATACGATGAAATGAAATCTTGTGTCCCTGGTTCACATGAAATAGGTGTTTCACATTTATATAATGTTAGCGTTGGTAGCTTTAATACCACTAACATTTATTTGATACAATTTGTATTTGTATAATGTTAACCATATAATATAAGTCGTTAGCATAGCTACTATTTTAGCATCACTTACCTTTTGCTTAAACCATTTTACTATAATTGCGGAAATTCTTGTAGAGTTTTAATGTAATACAGTGACTCCTAAATGGTCAACTTATTAAGTTCTCTTTAACCGCTACCTTGCTATCTTCAGGGGATTTAGGTAAGTCATACATGTGCATTTATATATACATATATCCATAAGAATAATCCTCCACATAATGATACTTCTAATACATTGGAGTACGAGCCACTACATTTATTTATTACATCAATGAACCCTAAAGTAGTCCTAGAGGACTTCAAACCAATGTTCAATTCTCATTAGATCTTTAGCATTCGTACATTCAATTGGTAGTTAGGTACCCCTTTCAATTTTACGACAATAATTCACTGTGTCTTACAATGTAACCTATCACAATTTTTCCACAAGAAATTCTAAGAATCTTTTAACACATATGAAGTCATTAATGACCAATTTAACTATGAGTGTAGCAATTCAAATCCCACATTATTACTATAGTACTTTTATCGACCAGGAGTTTGTCTAATAAGACTTCTATACTTCACTAAGAATTTAGTGGTGCAATCTTGCATAGAGACGAAACAATTAGCCATCCATAAACCTCTTCGAAAGTAATCATGGAAATAGCAAGTTATCTATGCACTTATTTCGTTGCCCTGATGTGGAAATGGAAAAAGTAACGGGCCACCTTCATTCTAAATTTGAGAAGATGTTCCACCTCCTCCTGTACAACTACAGTTTCAACAAACGTTTGCGTTTGGTATATCTTAAGGTACCTGTCTTTGTAGAATAGTAAGACTTGTTGATTCCTGTTATCAAGGAAAAACTCAATCATTAGTTTCATCATGAAATATGCAGCAATGTTTTGATCCCAACAGGACCAAGTGTTTCAACTCTTGCCCTAATACCACCTGTAACATACCTGTTAGTTTGTAACATCCCAAAAAATAAAATAAAAAAATTACGAAGAGACAAATTTTTACCTTCATTACAACTATACAAATTATTGCTACTTTCATAACATCCCTCTTGTAACATCCCCAAATCAATAAACATGTTTCGTAAATCAAAAGACAACATATACCTTTGATTCGACCACACCACTACGGATATTCTCAAGCCGTTCCTCTAGAGTTCATATTTTTAGCTATCAAGATATACCTATAGCCTTGCAAATTGCTCATGACACACACATTTATATAAATCCAAAATCTATGACAAAATCTTTTATTCATTATCATCTTTTGGATAGTCCTTTAGGATATAGTTTTTCAATGAAATCTTTACCTTGTAAACATAATACACCTTCATTTGCACTAAAAAGGCTAATCTTAATAATAGCATCAACTTGGTGATCTAAACATCATACATACAATGCATTCTAATTTTACATAAATACGTTCTATTCTCATAGAGGACTACTTACATGCAGCTTCCAAAATTCCTTTAACCACATTTCAACATACATTGACTTGCGACTTCTTAACTAACATATGGGTCTCTTACGTGATTAAATTCACTAATTCAATGGTTAGCTTCTATCTATAATGTATCTATCATCGAAGATTCCGATTTATAGAACTACCTTCCCCTTAAGCAAAGATGCTCCATTTGAAAGACTATTCCTTAATTATTTTTAACAAATGATTCATAAGAGGTACACTTTCATTCATATCCATGGCATATATTTTCCATCAACAATAGTTTATCATGTGGATGACCACAACTTAATTTAATTCCAATGAATTATTATTCATAACCTTGAGAGGTGTATTCCACAGGCATTTCATCATCATAGTACTTTTAAGTATAACTAGTGTATGGACAAGAAAGCATTATGATACCAATAACTTTTCCTGATTATCAATTCTAAAGTATTTGCAGAACAAATCACAATTGCACAAAACAATACATGGAAAATGAAACATTTAGACATAAACACAAGAGGGACGACAATGTAGGTGGTTCACCCAATCCATGGGTTACGTCCAAAAAACCATCACACACTCTGACATTTATTTCATTAAAAAGGTTACAATCCACAACAACTTTGTTGCCATCCTTTCTTTCTATCGAACCTCATAAGCTCCCTCTTAGGAAGTATTTCTAATCTATTCAATCTATAAAGATTCTATAAAAAGCATTGTACCTCAACATCTTTATTTTCTTTGGAGAGATATGAGATCTTATATATCAACATTATATATAAACATCTTTACTTATATAAGACACTTTATATGTCCCATAGCTGTCTTCTATGAAGATCCACAAAACCATATATATAAAACCTTATATGGCGGCATCTTTACTTTCTTTTTAAGAACTTTAAACATTATATATAAAATATTATATATAAACCTCTTTACATATAAAAGACATTTTATATATCCCATGGTTGTCTTTTGTGTGGAGATCCACAAAACCATATATATAAAACTTTATATAGCAGCATCTTTACTTTCTTTTTAAGAACTATAAACATTATATATAAATTATTATATATCAGCCTCTTTACAAATATAAGACATCTTATATATCCCATCGTTGTTTTTTTCACTGGAGATCCACAAAAACATATACATAAAACTTGATATAGCAGCATCTTTACTTTTCTTTTAACTATAAACATTATATATAAAATATTACATGTAAGCCTCTTTACAAATATAAGATATTTTATATATCCCATCGTTTTTTTTCTCTGTGGAGATCCACAAAACCATGATAGATAGAACTTGATATAGCAGCATCTTTACTCTACTTTTAAGAAATATAAACATTATATATAAAATACTATATATAAGCCTCTTTATAAATATAAGAGATTTTATATATGCCATCGTTGTTTTTTCTGTGGAGATCCACAAAACCATGATATAGCAACATATTTACTTTCTTTTCCAGAACTATAAACATTATATATAAGCCTCTTTACCAATAAAAGACATTTTATATATCACATCGTTGTTTTCTATGGAGATCCACAAAACTATATATATAAGACACCAACACCCAACATGGATTCGCTATAAAAAAATAATCCACCACAAAGCTTAAAACGCAGCTATGATCTATTCTTGATCTAGCGGAAACTCCTAATGCCACCCTAACGCAATCATGGATTTTGGTATATTCACACTCAACATAGTCAATCTAGTACAACTAAATTGCATCTAGGTCATAAAGTTATAGATCAGAAAAATGGAAATGTTGTTAAGGCTTAAATCACACGTATCGATCTATCAGTTCTGGAATAAAACTCCACCACAAAACACATACAGGGATTGGGATTTAAATGATATGATAAATTCAATAAATATCTACCAATGAAAGCATTGAATTAATAACAACTTACTTTAGAATATATATAAATATATCTTTCGGCATGCAAGGAAATGAAACCACGATTTCTAACAAACCTATCACCGCAGGCTAAGAGAAATTAGTAAGCAGCAATCACTCAAGAGTGTGAACCAGAATGGGATTTACATACCTAGTTAAAATTGTGGAGATCATTAGCAAAAAAGGATGAGATCCTCCTCCATAAATGTATATTTCATTCCTATAAGAAGCGCAGAACTCATAGCTCCTTCCGACAGAGCTCATTTCTCATTAGTAGAGACCCCAGGCTTGAAAACACAGAGCTGCTCATTTAAAAAGAAAACAGAGAGATTGTAACTTGTCCTGCAGAGCTCATTCCCTCTCAAAACATAGAGCTCTTTCCCCATATAAAGTTTCTGGATGAATTTTCTTTTCTCCCCTCCATCCAAATGCCCTCCTCCATCAATAATATAACAGCCAGACTTTTCTAAACATAGCATTTGCCACTGCAATTGACCGACAGATTTTTATGCTAGCTTATGGTGACCATTTTTATGCTAAACTTTGCTTTCAGCTATCAAGGTTCATGGGTGATTTATTCCCTTCGTTCAAGCTTAACCTCTCCTTCTGTAATGTACCTCTCGCATGCTTAGTTATTTATGTCATATAATATTATTGTACTTGTCTCCAGTTGAGGAGCTCAAGGCCAAGGCCCCACCGAAAACAACTCTTGCAAACTATGTAAGTAAAGACATAGGAAGCATAAAGGAAATGGCGTAAGTTAACCATAACGAACAAACGACTAGAAAAATAATCCACCAAAAATATATATATATATATATATATCAAGGGGGAAAACGTGGAGGTCCTTTAGAGGTTGCTCCCACCTCACCTTACCACACTCCACCAAGGGTATTGGAAGGAAATATATATGTTTATCATATATAAGAACATATACACATATATGGATAATAACCGAAACTTTCGACGTGAGGAATTTCACGTACTATATATATTACATATTACTATAATATATAGTAATGGAGGATTATCTGATAGTATATATATATATATATATATGAACATTTCATTACATATATGATTAGCTGAGCACTCATATCAAGCTGAATTTCGTAAGCTATGTAGATATATAAAAAACAGGGGGGGGGACAATATATATATAATGATGGAGCCTTGTTTTGAATATATATATAGGTGGAGAAAACAGCTTCATATATGTATAAAGATATATTATTACATAAGGGATGTCATGACTGCTAGAATTAGAATTATTTAAAGTTTTGAAGA
>LPNX010901299.1:36494-135385 GCA_001517045.1 Pseudotsuga menziesii
GTAATTTACACCTTCAATCAAGCCAAGATTAAAGCATGAATGGAATCGAGGTTTTAGTTCAAAAATTCATGATTTTATTTTGCTGAAGGATTTAATTCTCCTTTTGATATTATAAATGTTATAATAATAATTCATTCATGTCTTTTATAAAAGACTTGACCCATCATTGTTTTCCCTTATGATATAGTAATTCATATCAAAAGACTTAATCCGTCTTTTTCTTCCATTATGTTTAAAATGAATTAACCCATCGTTAGAATTTATAATAAGGATTCATGTCTTCTCTTTTATAAAATACTTAATGTCTAAAATGACTTAATAATTAATGTCTTCTCTTTTGTTATTGCAGACCTGGTAATTGTATTTTCTCATGCCTTTGAGTTACATTACTGACCTGAATCAAGCATACCCATGCCTTGGATTAAGCTTGGGTACATGGGGAATATACCGGTATTGATTTAAGAATACCCATGCTCTCAAATTGTTTATTTATATGTTAAGATTATGCAGGAAGGAACCTTCCGATGATGGAGAAGGGTAATTCGAAAGATCATGAGAGAATTTGGCAAAGGACGTGCCATGAATTGTAAGTCTCTTCTTGATAAATTGATAAAAAACAAACTGTTTTGGACGTAGCCTCATGGATGAGGTGAACCACTTAGTACGGTGTCTCTCTTACTATTGTATGTGTTATATGTGTGATGTTGGTTTATACTCATTGTTAAATGGCAGTTTTATACTCATTTTGATAGTAGAATTTATGATCTGAATGATGGTTGATTAAATTCAGGCTATTTTACTGATACAATGGTTCATAAAAGAGAATCTAATCATATAGTTAAAAATGTACATCCGCTTCTTGAAGGAATCACTTGGATAGTGAAATGTTGCATTATCTTTGTCAAAATGTTTACGATGTCAATATCTGGATATATACCAATAAGTGATTAACATTTGTAAGATCTTATTACCACATAATAGTTTTACCCTTATACTAGTTCAGTCTCTTAAGATGTTAACGTGGTTGACTTAATAAAAGCTAAATTCTACCACATTTTTCTCATAGAGTAGACGGAGGAATATTCGGTAATGCTACAACCCACTTTTCTATAGTTTGATATCGTCACTTTAATGTAGGTCTCCATTCCCATGCAAGGCTTAAACCCCATTAACATATCGTTCAACCATATGGTATATTTCGCCACCCCAAAACATATCACAAGGTTTAAAATATTACAAGGTTATGTTTGATGTATAGTCCATATATGGTATGTGCTAATCCAAAGTCAAGTCACAAGGCATAGGTATTAAAGGTAACATGTAAACCATAGTCTTAAAGACTTAATAGAATATGTCTTCCCTAAGCTCAATGCTTAGTAAACATGGCATATGAATTATGCCATGTTAATAATTAAACTTTAAAAATAAAATCAAAGGTCTGGCTCTAAACCAAGTTCATAACCTGCAAATAGAAAACATAGGTTATGTTAATCTTCTTAATAAAATAAACATAGAACGTTAATATAATAAGTTATAAAAGACGAGACATACACCCTAATGAAGAGTAAGTAGCACATATGAATTTTTAGATGTGATTGTGAATTTGACGAAAATTGTATTTGCCTTATATAAATGTGAGTCAGTAAGGAACTCAAGCAACAAGCAATAGGTCTTTTAGGATCAAGATTTATGTTCTGTTTAAATAAGAATATGTCGCAAGGTATGGTTTGCATATAAAATAAAAGAGGTGCCTTAGTTTGAAGAACTAAGTAAGCTTGCAAACAAGTAAACACTTTTGCCTCTCAGATCGTCATGGGAGAATGAGTCTCGCCACTCTTCCCACTTTGTTTCCACAAATAAAGTTAGGTTAGGAATTTTTAAATAATGAGTAAGACTATGTAGAAAGGATGAAGCATATAATCAACTAACAAAACATACGCGACAAATGTAAAATGATAGAAACTAAGCAGTAAACAACCAAACAACATCTGAAGTAAAAATACATTAATAATAATGGTAGAACATAAGAACAGCTTATGAGTAAACATTGGTACATGTAGTGTACAATGTATTTCTGCAAGACAAATGATGTTCCGTATAGCTAGTTTTTTTACTACCCTAATAAAAAAGAAATTTATTATTTTCAATTTTGTGGGACATTACAATCTTGAACTACCAAATGATGAGAAAAATTTACTTTTTTAGAGAGACTATGGAGCTATTTGGTACGTGCATATTAACATTTGTTTGACCAAAATACTTCCTAAAGAAAATAAGTTTAGCATGGGCATAATATTTGTATTATGAAAAATTGAAAGGTACATCCAACTTTTCCAAAATTCGTTATCACCCACAACAAAACTAATACCCTCTAGAATGCCCTCCATGAGATTTATTTTAATAGTAATTTTCACCACCACAGAATTAGAGGAATTGATAGCAACCATATATGTTTTCATGAAGATACCAATCTTATAGTTTGTAACCCTAAAAATCTCCTCCTTCCAAAACTCAATAGGAAGGAAATATAATTTAACCCACACAAATATCCTAATAACCCTTTTCTCTAATACGTCAAACATCACAACCATTTAAAGGGAATTCATCTAGAACCATGGGCCACCATAGGCATTGTTCTGACCATAAATTGAATATTGAAATTGAACCCTTTAAACCTCATGTTAACACTATGGATCTTGAAATCCTCCAAATAAATGTTAAAGGAATATTGATTCTCTATTTAGCTTGCTTCAAAAAATTATGGATGCAATTAAAACCTCCAAATAAATGTTTAATAAACATTGATACTTTCTTTAGCTTAGTGATGCTCTAAAGAAACTATAGATTGTTTGCTTCAAGGTAGGATTGATCTCAATATATACCATGGAGAAGCCATCAACTATAACTATAACTAACAAAATCATCTAAATTTAGACACTAGTCTAGCCATGATGAAAGGAGCAAGACTATGAAAATGCATTTTATGAAAACGCTTTCCATAAAAGGACAACTGCCACAAACCATATAGAAAATGAGGGAGGGTATAGTTCATTTCTTCTCCATAGAAAAGAAGATACTCATCACAAAAAGGACAGCCGCCACAAACAATGTATCTCTATAGTTGAGTGCCTCACCTTACAGAGGAAGATGATCATGACAAAAAAAGATTAGCAAACGGGTGAGAAAATCCAAGTACTATGGAGTGATATTGATTTAGTTAGAGTTTGACTTTTTCAAAAGTCAGCGCATAAATGAATAAAATGAATATGATTCTTACTAATAGAAGGAATAAACTCACAAATCAGAAAAATTTTAGTTGTCTTTTAATCTAAGAGCTGGGAGAGGCTAAGAATTTTTGTATTCTGTTTTCCATTTATTTTAGTTGCAATTTGATTTTCAAAATTTTTATTTTAACTTAATTTTATATTTTTTATTATTATATTAAATAATAAATTTAATGTTATTTATTTGAAACGTTATTGGGAAATATTGTGTATTGATTATCTTACTTGCGGCTAAGTAAGGTATGAGGATTCTCAAAATGTAAAATCATTTAATTCTTAGTACATAAGGTCATTTAATATCTTGATATTATAATCCATGGATATTATAACCAATTAATGTATTAGATATCATGGTTATAATATATTTTATGGTCAAAATGTGGTGTATTTTAGGTCAAACTGTGGTGGATAATTTTGAAATGGTAGTTTTTAGTGGTTGAATTTGCATAATGAGATGCTTCAGGAGTAATTAAATTCCATGAATCCATTTATGTAATAAAAATTGTAATTTAGACAGTAAAAATGATATTTTCAGCTTTAAATCATGGTGCCAAATTCAAACAAAATAGCTAAAAAAAATGCAAATCCTCTAAACTTTAGTCCACTCACAAAAATAAAGAACACAAAACATAGAATTTCAAACATGTTCGCCATGTTGCTATTAGTAATTGGATAATTTAATATATTAATATTTTAAATCATATTATTTTAATATATTAAAAATCACAATTAAACATAGGATCATTTAATAGAGGTTCTCAACATTTTCAAAATGTAGAATATGAAAATACAAAAATAAAAAGTACAATAGATAATTTTTGGTCATGGAATCCTTTGAACTTAAGATATTGTTTAATATTTTGATATTATAAAGTATATTTCAATATATTAATAAATATAGTTCCAATTAAAATTATTTAATATTTTCTTCAATAGAAAAAAAAGTATTTACTATTTAACTTGAATTAAAGTTATCCAAACTTCCTCTAAGATAAAAGGGCCTCCGAGGCATTTGGGTAGCCATTATGCTTGAACTTATTCTCACTAGACTTTTGTAGATTTTGTATTGGATTAGTCTAGGAGGAGTTGAATATAAGTCTGAATAATTTATTACCTCTCAATGAATAGGAGTAGGAAATGGAGGTAAGAGGTAGCTGCCTCAATGAATAATCTATGATTGAGAAACAATGGTTTGATTGAATTTGGTGATCAAATGAAAACCTAGTTCTTGGAAATGATTCTTTTTTCAATTGTTTTGTCAAGTTAGATGTTTAATGGATAGACTTTAGAATATTTACGTTTAGAATTTGCATAGTTTCATGGACATTGTTTTTATGTTGACACATAATTTTGATGTCATGAAGCCTCTCATCTTCACCATGAACACATCGCTATAGAGTGACATCAGAATTTTTAGATGTGATTGTTAATTTGACGAAAATAGTATTTACATTGTATAAATGTGAGTAGGTAAGGAACTCTAGCAACAAGCATTAGGTCTTTTAGGATAAATATTTTTGTTCTCTTTAAGTAAGACTCCGTCCCAAGGTATGGTTTGCATATGAAATAAAAGAGCTGCCTTAGTTTGAAGAACTAAGTAAGCTCACAAACAAGTAAACACTTTTACCTCTTAGGCTATCACTGGAGAATGAGTCCCGCCACTCTTCTCACTTTGTTTCCAGAAATAAATTTAAGTTAGGAATTTTTAAATAATGAGTAAGACTATGTAGAAAGGACGAAACATATAATCAAGTAACAACACATAGTATAATCATAAGAACTAAGGAGCAAAAAGTCAAACAACATCGTAAGTAAAAATACATTAATAATAATGACTGAAAGTAAAATGACATCTAACGTAAGAACAGGTTATGAGTAAATATTGGTACATGTAGTGTACAATGTATTTCCACAAGTCAAATAATGTTCCATATAGGTAGTTTTTTAACTAGCCTAATAAAAAAGAAATTTATTATTTCTGATTTTTTGGGACATTACAATCTTGAACTACCAAATGATGAGAAAAATCTAATTGCGCATTATTTTTCAATGAACATGCTAGTCCACCTATTATAAATTTTTAAATCATTCCACCATTAAGTTACACACCTTATTAGATAATAATACCAAGACCAATTTATCTCAAGCTTTCCTCCTTGGATTTATTGAAGATATCCATGCATTCATTTAAGAAAATTTGTAGAATATAACTTGAGAATAATGAATCAAAAAATTACCACATGCAATAAGAAAGAAAAATAATTTGCTAGTAAATAAAATTTTTACTTTCCATGTGCCCCTATAAGGGTTGGTATCCATGGGAAAACCGATTTATTCCATGCTACCATTACTTAATCAATAAAACATTGTTTAGTCTAGTGCTTATTAGAAACATTTGTTGTTTACATATATACTTCAAGTGATGGTATGCAGTAAATTTCATCTAAGAATCAATTAACTCTTCCCTTTTATAATTCAAATGAAAACCCTTTTATGTTTAGGGAAAACTATCACGTTAGTCCTTCTAGAGATACTTTATTGTAACTTGAACTAGCATTTGGCAATTGGATATCCCCATTTGTTAGATTGGGATTATTCATAGTTAAAGAAATTTTAAGATGTCCATAATATTTACAATATAGGCAATTGAAAGGTACATTTTTGTAGTCCAAAATTTGCTAGAACTCCTTATCACCCATAGTGAAGCTCATTATGTCCATTAGAAGACTCTCTCCAAAATATTTTTGACATTGATTTTTTCCACCACTCAATTGAAAGGTTTCATAGAAACTGTATACATTTAAATAGGATATCCAAATTACCATATAAACCCTTGGACTCTTTTCCTTCGAAAACTCAATAAGAAGGAAAGCCTATATAACCGAACACATGTATCCTAATATCACTTTCCTTTATTAAGTAAAAACATCACAACCACTTAAAGAGAGAAAGAGTGGAATCACTTCATCAATGCACTCAATTTTATGTGGCATTGATGGAATTGGCTGTTCATATTACAATTACCTTGTGAAGTGCCAATATCCCCCAATTTCCTCTTTCCCTTGTGTTGTTCAACCAAGTTTTTTATAGGGCCTAGGGAGCTATTTTGTACATGCATATTACCATTTGTTTGTCCAAAATACTTCCTAAAGAAAAAAACTTTAGCATGGCCATAATATTTGTATTATGAACAATTGAAAGGTACATCCAAACTTTTCCAAAATTCGTTATCAACCATAACAAAACTAATACCCTCTAGAATTCACTCCATGAGATTTATTGTAAGAGTAATTTTCACCACCACTGAATTAGAAGAATTGATAGCAACCATATATGTTTTCATGAAGATACCGAGCTTGTAGTTTGTAACCCTAAAAATTTCTTCTTTCCAAAACTCAATAGGAAGGGAATCTAATTTAACTCACAAAAATAACCTAATAACCCTTTTCTCTAATAGGTCGAACATCACAACCACTTAAAGGGAATTTATCTAGAACCATGGGCCACCATAGGCATTGTTCCGACTATAAATTGAATATTGACATTGAACCCTTTAAACCTCATGCTAACACTATGGATCTTGAAATCCTCCAAAAAAATGTTAAAGGAATATTGATTCTCTAACCAGCTTGCTTCGAAAAATGATGGATGGAATGAAAACCTCCATAAATATTTAATAAACATTGATAATTTGTTTAGCTTAGTGATGCTCTAAAGTAACTATAGATTGTTCGCTTCAAGGTAAGATGGATCTCAATATACACTATGCAGAAGCCATCAACTATAAATATGACTAACAAAATCATCTAAATTTAGACATTAGACTAGGCATGATCAAAGGAGCAAGAATATGAAAATGCATTTTCTGAAAAAGCTTTCCATAAAAGGACAACCGCCACAAACCATATACAGAATCAGGGACGGTATAGTTCATTTTTTAGCCATAAGAAAGAAGATACTCATGCCAAAAAGGACAGCCGCCACAAACAATGTATCGCTATAGTTCATTGCCTCACCTTACAGAGCAACATGATCATGACAAAAAGAGATTAGCAAACGGGTGAGAAAATCCAAGTAGGCGAACCTTGTACTATGGATTGATATCGATTTAGTTAGAGTTTGACTTTCTCAAAAGTCGAATAAAACGAATATGTTTCTTATTGATAGAAGGAATAAACTCACAAATCAGACAAAAGTTGAACTCATATGCAAGATTATCCTTGTCATGAGACAGTAATAGATAGGAAGTAGCTCAGCAAAGGAAACGAATTCAAAAAAATCTATTGGATTTCTACCTTCTATGGAATTTGTTAGAAAACAAAGCGAAGAGAAAAAAAAAGTGGCTTCGATCTACCTTCCGTTAGATTTGGAAGAAAATAAGAAAAGGATCGACTTTTTTTAGTTTGGATTTCTTTCTTCAACAATACTATGGGCAACATGATGGGCAAAGATACGCAGAAAGGAATTTCACTGTTAGAAAATGAAAAAATCTCCACCCAAGTCGGTATGGCCACAGACAACAAAAAAAAAAGAGATAAAATTTCCTCCCAGGTCAGTGACAAAGAAGTGGTCAACAGGTCACTAGTATAAGAAAGTACTCAAATCATAATGCTTCTGTGCGTTTCTTTCTCCAATAATCTGGGCAACAATGAACAAGGTGCGCCTCAATGAACAAGAAGAAGAAGAGCTAATCAATGGGCAAGAAGAAAATATGAACAATGTTCCAGAGTTGCAAACAAAGGCTGTCTCGTTACCTAATGAAAGGGAATTATTGGATCAAAAAAATAGAGAGATAAGCACTGAAGTAATTTTCCTAAAGTCCCAGTTGAATGAGTATAATGCAAAATTGGCTCACTTGAAAGATGAGATTGAGCAAAATGAGAGTGTTCTGGAGAAATATAGAACAGAAAATGATGATTTGCAATGCTAGTTGAACGAATCCAAGGAAATTATTCAGAACTTGCTTGCCAAAATTGAAACAATGGAAAATAAAATGAACAGCTTTGAGCAACTGGTGAATGAAGAAGTCGAACAGCGCCTAGAGCAGCATAAGGTGACGGAACATTCCCTTCCCCAACAAAATGAAATCCTACAAGAAGAGGTGGACAAATTTGTGTGTTTTCTAGTTGAAGAGTTGGAGACTGCTCTGCATTCTTTCAACAAGGATGGAGAGTCTGATACGCTGGGAAAGGAAAAGTCGAAGCCAAACCATGTGCATGAACTTGTGGCGTTTTCCAATTCCAAAGGCACAGGATAATGGGTTCTTTTTCAATTTCAAAGGCACAAAGCACGTCATAACCAAGACCCCGCCAACAGGCGGGATTCCCGCAAATTATTGCGAATCTCAATTTGCAGTAATTTTGGTTATCTGTTAATTTTAACATAGGGTATTTAATCTAGGAGATCAAATTAATATTACCGGAATGACAATATGGCCATTTTAAAATAGGGTATTGAATTTAGGAGAGCAACTTAATATTGTTGAAATAGCAATTTTGATCAAAATTTGGCCACAAAAGTTTAAGTTGTTTTTTATCTAAGGCTAGGAACACTTGTATTCTGTTTTCCATTTATTTTAGTTGCAAATTGATTTTAAAATTTTTTATTTTAACTGAATTTTTCAATTTTTCTATTATATTAAACAATAAGTTTAATGTTATTTATTTGAAACGTTATTGGGCAATATCCCCTATTTATTATCTTACTTGCAGCTAAGTCAAATCTGAGAATTCTCAAAATGTAAAATCATTTAATTCTTAGCACATTTTGTCATATAATATCTTGATATTATAATTCATGGATATTATAACCAATTAATATATTAGAAATCGTGGTTATTGTATATTTTATGGTCAAAATGTGGTGAATAATTTTGACATGGTAGTTTTTAGTGGTTGGATTTGCATAATGAGATGTTTCAAGAGTAATCAAAGTCCATGAATCCATTTATGTAATAAAAATTGTAATTTAGACACTAAAAATGATATTTTCAGTAACAAATGGTGGTGCCAAATTCAAAACAAAATAGCTGGAAAAAATGCAAATCCTCTAAACTTTAGTTCACTCAGAAAAACAAAGAACACAAAACATAAAATTTTAAACATGTTGGCCATGTAATTATTAGTAATTGGATAATATAATATATTAATATTATAAATCATATTATTTTAATATATTAAAAATCACAATTAAACATAGGATCATTTAATAGAGGTTCTCAACATTTTCAAAATGTAGAATATAAAAATAGAGTATAAGAAGTACAATACATAATTTTTGGTAATGAAATTTTTTGAACTTTAGATATTGTTTAATATTTTTATATTATAAAGTATATTTCAATATATGAATAAATATAGTTCCAATTAAAATTATTTAATATTTTTTTCAATAGAAAAGAAATATTTACTATTTAACTTGAATTAAAATTACACAAACTTCCTCTAAGATAAAAAGGCCTCCAAGGCATGTGGGTAACCATTATGATTCAACTTATTCTTACTAGACTTTTGCAGAGTTTTGATTGGAGTACTCTAGTACGAGTTGAATATGAGTCTCAATAATTTATTATGTGTCAATGAATGGGAGTAGGAGATGGAGGTAAGAGATAATCTCTAGTTGTGAGACAATGGTTTGTTTCAATTTGGCGATAAAATGAAAACCTAGATCTTGGAAATAATTATTTTTTCAGTTGTTTTTTCAAGTTAAATGTTTAATGGATAGACTTTAGAATATTTACGTTTAGAATTCTCATAGTTTCGTGGACATTGTTTTTATGTTGACACATAATTTTGATGTCAAGAAGCTTCTAATATTCAACATGAACACATTGCTATAGATTGACCATGTGATGGATACTTCTTTGACTTGAAGAGCCATGTTTCCCCAAAAGCATAAAATCTATACATAAATTCTCCAACAAAAATACGATATTAAATAACAAATCAAGCCTTGAAGTAAAGGTAAACCTTTGATATCATGTTTTTTGTCTTAGTTTCAATTATATTATAATATCTTTATAATTTATCGTATTATACAACATAGAAAGTTCATAGAAGATTAAAAAAAAAAAATTAAATTATTTTCCCATATCCTAACAATCATATTACACAATTTTTTTTAATTAATTTCTCAATATCATAACAATTATGGTGGGAATAAGGGTTGTTTATTTACTTTGGTCAGATTATTATCTTTTTAACACATATGATTGAATGACTTTATATATGATTGGGTGATTTTTTTTATTAAAATATAAACTTCTCGGTTAGTGGAAAAATCATTTTTAATAGATATAATAGAAAAAAAAATTATTAAAATTTAAATTCATGGGTTAGGGGAAATACAAAAAAGAGGCTTGAACCAAATCCTTAGCCATTTACTTCATTAACTTTTCCTAATTCAAGAAAACTATCTCCTTCTCCATAGATTCATCCTTATTAATTATTTTTAACCTCCAAGTTTTCCCTTATTGATTATCCTTCATTTTAAATTGCACCAATATTTTTTGTTCTCCTAAATCTACAAACTTAGGGAATTAATCACCTACTCACTAGGTTTTACTCGTGGGGCCTTGGCCTTGAGCTCCTCACCAGAAAAACAAGTAGAATAACATTAAACCATTACAAAATATTTAGGGCATAATCCATCAATTAAATCGACCCAGTAAAGGATTCAACAAATCAAGATATTGTAGCAATTGTCGGAGGGATCAACCCATGTGTTGTCAATTATTATAGCCAAGATCTAAATAACCCATTTATATAGAGTGCATTAACGAAGGTGAAATGCCATATTTAACCAACGTAGCAAACAAATAGCGCGATAATAAATCAACACATACCGAGTAAGTGTAATAACCATTTCCATTGTCATTTCAAGTTTTACACATTCACGCCATGGGATTTGGCACCATTGCAAGAAATGGTGCTGCTCAGGCATAAAAACATGAATCCATAATACGATTTACATAAAAAAATTAAATGCACAGATCCTGTGGAAGCACAATTTTGCTCCACTACCAACAATGCCATCACTAACATTTAAAAACCCATTTCTGGTAACGCATGCCCAAAGGCAAATCAAAACCCCATAGATAATCCCCAAACCAAACAACGAAAACAAAATGCAGACAAGCCAAGAGAAAACAAGCGTAGGGTTGTTTGGCAAGGCTTACCTTACACCTTGGCACCACCTTCAAACCAAAGGACAGAGGTTGAGCCAGACTGCTCTTCGCCAACCCTTGGCACATGCAAAACATCGAAGCAAAACCATGATGAGAGGTATGAGCCGGTTACAAGCAAAAAAATAAACATCAAGTGTTGTCACAAGACCAACAAATCATACCTTTGTTAAAACCAGTAGTCACCTCCATGTTTTTACACTATGCAGAGCCAAGACCAAACCCCAAACAACTAAGCTAAATGACAAGTCCAACCTAACCCAAGCCCTAAGCTTGGGCTGCCACAAAAACCAAGGTGCAATAATGCAATCCATTGGTATCCATATCAAAGCCAAAACCCATTTTTCTATAGTTTGGTATCGTCTCATTAACATCAGTCTCCATCCCCATGCAAATATTAAAACCCCAACGTATATCGTTCAACCATATGGTATATTCACCACCCCAATATTTAAACATAGAAAGTTCAATTTATTTACTAATGTTCATCAAGGGTTCTACATCCTAGTTTAACTCATGTATTAGTTATTCATGAAACTAAGTTATGTACAAACTAGGTTATTTTAGACCTCACGTTATTGTTCATTAAATATTTATATACTCTACTCACATATTTGATTTGTGAGTAGACACATGTTGTAGATTTAAATAGGTTAATAGTATAAGTAGGTTCTAAATACATTTATATATAAATTACAATCTAGATAACCTAAGGTACTATCTACAAATTGAACTACTATGTATATATAAAAATTTATATAGACATCAAACATTAACAATTACAAATACTATCTATGAGCATTCTACATTAAAATCTAAGATAAATAAACCATTAAGACCTTCCAAGGTCTGCACCATTAATACATATTAACTACTAAATCATTCCATTAAATAAACATCATCATAAATAAATAAACAAGAGGCATCGTGACCATTCTTTTGGTCCAATATTTCATCTATGTTCCTACACTAAATCACTCATAACTATTAGTTATAAATTAACCAAGTAAAACATTTAAAAACAAATTAAAGAACTCTAGAATTTTTAAAAAGAGGTCACGATATCGAACCCTGTGGGTTCATAAACCCAAGTCGCAGGCCTTTATAAAAATAACCAAAACATATATACGTAAACAATCACCAAATTACATAACTCTGCAAGTCATCCCATATAAGAAATTAAACAGCACATAAAAGCATACATAGAAATCTTTTCCATTTTAATAAACCATATCAAATTCTCTACAGAGTTCTAATAATTAAAACGGCAACAATAATTGAATCCTATGGGAATACAAGCCCAACTCACATCTATAATTAAAAATTATAAAATATAGAGTAAGAGATTGAAGAAATCAAGCTATCACAACAATCAGGTGAGGGCTCATGCCATGGATGGCATGGCCTCAACCCATGCGCTATCAATTACTACCGTAAATATCTACTTAAACCACTTAAATATACAGTCCATAAACAAAGGAGAAATGCCATATTTAACCCACAGAGCAAACAAATAGAACAAAAATAATCCAACAAATACATAGTAAGCACATTAACCATTGGAATTTTCCTAAATGCAAAGTATATATATTTACATGGTAATTCCATTATTGCAGTCAAGTTTTACACAGTCGCGCCATGGTATTTGGCACCATTGCAAGCAACGGTGCTTCCAAGGCATGAAATCCCCAAATCCCAAAATACAAATTACCATAACAAATAATTACACCAATCATGTAAGAGATTCGTTCCAGATCTTAAAATCCTTAATAGATATTTAAAAATCCAAGTCTGTCTACATAGGCCCGAAGGCTCATCAAACCCAAGAGAGAATCCCCAAACCAAACGACTCAAACAAAACATGGGAATGCCGAGAGACAACAAGCATAGGATATTTTGGTAAGGCTTACCTAACACCCTGGGTACAACCTTCAAACCAACGATAGAGCTTGAGCCACGCTACTCTTCACCATCCCTTGGAAATTGCAAACACCAAGTGAAACTAGGATGAGAAGTATGCCAATGATAGGATCCATAACACAAAATGAATTGCATACATAGAACCCAGAATAAAGCATACCTTCAAATCCTCTAGGTTTCCTCCATTTTTTTCCCTGCATAGATCCAATACCAAACCCCAAACTACCAAGTGAATGACAAGTCTATCGTGAGCCAAGCCATAAGGTTGGGCTTCCACGAAAACCAAGGTGCATTAATGGCACGAGCTAGTTTCCACTTTCAAAGACAAAACCCACTTTTCTATAGTTTGATATCATCACTTTAACGTAGGTCTCCATTCCCATGCAAGGTTTAAACCCCATTAACATATCGTTCAGCCATATTGTAACGTCCCTAAAATACCTTGTTACGTAATTAGATAAAATGGGAAAAAAATTTTCCTTTTTTTTATTTAAATCTTTAAACAATCCAAGTAATGTGCTTCCAAATTAGGTGTCTGTAAAAATATGTTTAGTAACCTTTTCGACCAATAAAACTTTATACTGCATTCATACTAACATCATCATGAAAAAAAATAAGCATGCACAACATAATAATAATACAAAGGATGAGACAACCATATTCACGTGGTTCACCCTATCCATGAGGCTACATCCAATAATTTGTTTTCTTTTATTGCTTATGGGAGAGGAATTACAATGTCATGGTACGACCACATCCATGGCCGGTTCACCTTGCCTCAAGTCTCCTCGCAGAGAGACACTTGTAACTCAAAATGGCCTTCGTTTAGGACCTTTACGGCAACTCATAAAAATCATTTACAGTTCCTTGGACACATGACGAACTTTGGCTTTAAACCAATATTTCATACCTAAATTTGGAATTAACCATCAAACCTTACAAGATATGCTCTGACCTAACACTACCCTTACCATTATGTTACTTGCATAAATAAAGTTGGTCTAAATACTGAACCATACCAGAGCTTGCAGTTTTTGGTAAGTCCTCACTATGACCATTGTGGCAACTGCATAGAATCTAGAACTGACATCAAAAACAACAAATGCATATATGAGATTCTTAAGACGTGACCATCTACCATCCCTACAACTTATAGCACAAACATAATTAAACATTGAACTTAAGACTGACATTTCTTAATAGACAGTATAGCAATGCTATTGCAATATATGTCATTCCAATAATTTAGTGCAAGAATTATACTATGAAGAGTAGTAAAACACACAAATAAGCTCTGACAGAGCTATGCCATTACATTATTTATCTGTTTAACCTTATTCTAAATATTGAAGCATACAATAGATTGCAATTTTGTGGACAATTGTCTATGCAACCATTGCTGCAATTATACCAAACATAAAACAATCTTCAGCCCACATCAAACACAACAAAATAAAACGTTTTTCCCTATCAACATTCAAAGTAGAAAACAACTTTATACACTAGCAAATTCTCGGATCTTTATAATATTGAAATCGCAAATGAACAGATCCAGAATACCTCAAATAGTGATCATCAAATGGGCTGAGATCTATCAACAAAATTGGTATCACAAACAACATTTAGGCTATGAACATCCAAGCATTCATCAATGGAAAATGAACAGATCCACAAAAAAAATCAATACTCCAGATTGAAACCCTTTTCTGAGAATCGTGGCACAAAACAAAGATCCTATAATGTATAAAACCATGCCTCCAGATCGGCTTCCTTCCTAGAAATTGTGATACCAAAAGACATAGAGTTCATAAGGAAAAAAACAAGCCTCCAAATCGATCTCCATTACTGAAGTCGTTGCACAATGAAAATCAAGCATTAATAAGATCCACACTCCAGATCTGAAATCATTGCACAATGAAAATCAAAGCATTAATAAGATCCACACTCTAAAATATTTGGAGTGTGCTTTGTTTATTATGCTTGGATTTTCATTATGCAACGATTTCACAAAGCACACTCCAAATCTGAAATCGTTGCACAATTATATCATTGCAAATGAAAATCAAAGCATAATAGACAAAGCACACTCCAGATCTGAAAGCGTTGCACAATGAAAAATCAAAGCATTTATAAGTTCCACACTCCAAATCTGAAATCGTTGCACAATGAAGATCAAAGCATAATAAACAAGGAACACTCCAGATCTGAAATCGTTGCACAATGAAATCGTTGCCTAATGAAAATCAAAGCATTAATAAGATCGAGACTATTCATGAAATCATGACCAGAGATTTAAACGAGAAACAGTATGAACCATAAACTAACCCTAATCGATCCTTTTTTAGTTCTGCAGATCGTGGCAAGAAAACACAGAGCTTTGACAAAACACAAATGCATTAGCCAAAATGGCAAAATTGTGGGCACAATAAAACCTCCAAATACCGAATGCATGCCTCCTTGGCATCTCGCCCCCCCTTTACATAGGAAAATCATAGGTACGAGTGGTGAGGGTTTTGCCGACAGGTTTCCTACCAAGGTGAGAAAAATGCAGCCCAATTTTTTTTTTTCAAATCTATTTCTATTTCTAGAAAAATGAAACGCATGCCGACATTCATGCAGTACTTCTCGCAATTTCCCCAAAAGGCTCATGCACCATCCACAAAGATTTGATATCCTTAGACCTGGTATCCAAAGAAAAAGAAACCCATTTCATGTGGTGCAACCCCTCAAGGAATGTTTTTGGTAACACTTCCAAATTCCAACAAAACAAAGGACATCGAGTAATATAGTTATTTGTATGTAATAAATTATAAGGATGATAAAGTATTATAAGGGTCAAGTAATAATTTGAGGCATAAGGTAATTGGAACACGTGTATCATTAGTGGACATATCTGCATTATGTCATTTATGTTGGTAAACAAACATATTCCCTACATAAAGTCATAGACTGTGTCACTTTATGGGTATAAGGAGGCACCCTAATAAAATTAAAATAAATGTATCACCATTCATCTTTCTTTTCCAGTGTATTTGTTTCCCTATCGTTTGATCATATCAAGTTTCACTCTCTAAGTCAAAGAGTCCAAGTCCTAACATAAGATGTTAAACTCATAATCGCTTTTTTATTAAGCTCTGCATTTATGGATGGGGTTCGTGAGGGGACATTAAACATATGCTATATTTTTCCACCCCAAAACATATCACAAGGTTTCAAATATTACAAGGTTATGTTTGATGTATAGTCCATATATGGTATGGGCTAATCGAGAGTCAAGCCACAAGGCATAAGTATTAAAGGTAACATGTAAACCATAGGCTTAAATCCTTAATACAATACGTCTTCCATAAGTTTAATGCTTAGTAAACATGGCATATGCAATATGCCATGTTAATAATTAAACTTTAAAAATAAAATCAAAGGTCTCGTTTTAAACCAAGTTATTAACCTACAAATAGAAAACATAGGTTATGTTAATATTGTTAATAAAATAAATATAGAACATAAATATAATAAGATATAAAATACAAGACATACACCCTAATGAAGAGTAAGTAGCACAAGGGAATTTTTAGATGTGATTGTTAATTTGACGAAAATAGTAGTTATCTTGTATAAATGTGAGTCGGTAAGGAACTCTAGCAACAAGGAGTACGTCTTTTTAGATCAAGATTTATGTTCTCTTTAAATAAGAATCCGTCGCAAGGTATGGTTTGCATATGAAATAAAAGAGGTGCCTTAGTTTGAAGAACTAAGTAAGCCTCCAAACAAGTACACACTTTTACCTCTCAGACCATCATGGGAGAATGAGTTCCGCCACTCTTCCCACTTTGTTTCCACAAATAAATTTAAGTTAGGAATTTTTAAATAATGAGTAAGGCTATGCAGAAAGGGCGAAGCATATTATCAAGTAACAACACATATGCGACAAATGAATAATCATAAGAACTAAGCACTAAATAGCCGAACGACATTGTAAGTAAAAATACATTAATAATAATGACTGAAAGTAAAATGACATGTAACGTAAGAACAAGTTACAAGTAAACATTGGTACATGTAGTGTACGATGTATTTCTGCAAGTCAAATAATGTTTCGTATAGGTAGTGTTTTTACTAGCCTAATAAAAAATAAATTTATTATTTCCGATTTTTTGGGACATTACAATCTTGAACTACCAAATGTTGAGAAAAATCTAATTGGGCATTATTTTTTGATGAACATGCTAGTCCACCTATTATAAATTTTGAAATCCTACCACCATTAAGTTACACACCTTATTAGATAATAATACCAAGACCAATTTATCTCAAGCTTTCTTCCTAGGATTTATCGAAGATATCCATGCATTCATTTAAGAAAATTTGTAAAATATAAATTGAGAATAATGAATAAAAAATTACCACATGCAATAAGAAAGAAAAATAATTTACTAGTAAATAATTTTTTTACTTTCCATGCGCCCCTATAAGGGTTGGTATCCATGGGAAAACCAATTTCTTCCATGCTATGATTAATTAATCAATAAAACATGTTTTAGTCTAGTGTTTATTAGAAACATTTGTTGTTTACATATATACTTGAAGTGATGGTATGTAGTAAATTTCATCTAAGAATCAATTAACTCTTCCCTTCTATAATTCAAATGAAAACCCTTTTATGGTTAGGGAAATCTATCACGTTACTCCTTCTAGAGAGACTTTATTGTACCTTGAACTAGCATTTGGCAATTGCATATCCCCATTTGTTAGATTGGGATTATTCATAGTTAAAGAAATGCTAAGATGTCCATAAGAGCCTCTGCAAAATATTTTTGACACTAATTTTTTCCGCCAGTCAATTGAAAGGTTTCATAGAAACTTTATACATTTTAATAAAATATCCAAATTACCATATAAACCCTTGGACTCTTCTCCTTCGAAAACTCAATAAGAAGGAAAGCCTATATAACCCAACACGTGTATCCTAGTATCACTTTCCTTTATTAAGTAAAAACATCACAACCACTTAAAGAGAGAAAGAGTGGAATCACTTCATCAATGCACTCAATTTTAGTTGGGATTCATGGAATTGGCCATTCATATTACAATTACCTTGTGAAGTGCCAATATCCCCCAATTTCCTCTTTCGCTTGTGTTGTTCAACCAACTTTTTCAGAGAGACTAGAGAGCTATTTTGTACATGCATATTACCATTTGTTTATCCAAAATACTTCCTAAAGAAAAAAAACTTTAGCATGGCCATAATATTTGTATTATGAACAATTGAAAGGTACATCCAAACTTTTCCAAAATTCGTTATCAACCATAACAAAACTAATACACTCTAGATTTCACTCCATGAGATTTATTTTAACACTAATTTTCACCACCACTCAATTAGAAGAATTGATAGCAACCGTATATGTTTTCATGAAGATACCCAACTTATAGTTTGTAACCCTAAAAATTTCCTCTTTCCAAAACTAAATAGGAAGGAAATCTAATTTAAGGCACACAAATATCCTAATAATTCTATTCTCTAATAAGTCAAACATCACAACCACTTAAAGGGAATTTATCTAGAACAATGGGTCACCATAGGCATTGTTCCGACCATAAACTGAATATTGACATTCAACCCTTTAAATCTCTTGTTAACACTATATATCTTGAAATCCTCCAAATAAATGTTAAAGGAATATTGATTCTCTAATGAGCTTGCTTCAAAAAATGATGGATGCAATGAAAACCTCCAAATAAATGTTTAATAAACATTGATAATTTGTTTAGCTTAGTGATGCTCTAAAGCAACTATAGATTGTTTGCTTCAAGGTAGGATGGATCTCAATATATACTATGCAGAAGCCATCAACTATAAATATGACTAACAAAATCATCTAAATTTAGACACTAGACTAGGCATGATCAAAGGAGCAAGAATATGAAAATGCATTTTCTGAAAAAGCTTTCCATAAAAGGACAACCGCCACAAACCATATAAAGAATCACGGACGGTATAGTTCATCTCTTGGCCATCAAAAAGGAGATACCCATGACAAAAAGGACAGCCGCCACAAACAATGTATCGCTATAGTTCATTGCCTCACCTTACAGAGGAACAAGATCATGACAAAAGACATTAGCAAACGGGTGAGAAAATCCAAGTAGGGGAACCTTGTACTATGCAGTGATATCGATTTAGTTAGAGTTTGACTTTTTCAAAAGTCGGCGCATAAACGAATAAAACTAATATGTTTCTTATTGATAGAAGGAATAAACTCACAAATCAGACAATAGTTGAACTCATATGCAAGATTATCCTTGTCATGAGACAGTAATAGATAGGAAGTAGCTCAGCAAAGGAAGCGAATTCAAAAAAATCTATTGGATTTCTACTTTCCATCCAATTTGTTAGAAAACAAAGCGAAGAGAAAAAAAAAAAGTCGCTTCGATCTACCTTCCGTTAGATTTGGAAGAAAATAAGAAAAGGATCGAACTTTTTTAGTTTGGATTTCTTTCTTCAACAATACGATGGGAAACACGATGGGCAAAGACACGCAGAACGGAATTTCACTGTTAGAGAATGAAAAAATCTCCACCCAAGTCGGTATGGCCACAGAAAAAAAAACAAGATAAAATTTCCTCCCAGGTCAGTGACAAAGAAGTGGTCAACATGTCACGAGTACAAGAAAGTACTCAAATCATAATGCTTCAGTGCGTTTCTTTCTCCAATAAGCTGGGCAACAGTATGCTTCTAGGCCCGCGTCATAGAATTTCATGGTTAGAAAATAATATAATTTCCTCCAAGGTGGGCATCAATGAACAAGAAGAGCTAATCAATGGGCAAGAAGAAAATATGAAGAACAATGTTCCAGAGCTGCAAACAAAGGCTGGCTCGTTACCTACTGAAAGGGAATTATTGGATCAGAAAAATAGAGAGATAAGCACTGAAGTAATTTTCCCAAAGTCCCAGTTGAATGAGTATAATGCGAAATTGGCTCACTTGAAAGACGAGATGGAGCAAAATGAGAGTGTTCTGGAGATATATAGAACAGAAAAGGATGATTTGCAATGCGAGTTGAACGAATGCAAGGAAATTATTCAGAATTTGCTTGCCAAAACTGAAACAATGGAAAATAAAATGAACAGTTTTGAGCAACTGGTGAATGAAGGAGTCGAACAGCGCCTAGAGCAGCATAAGGTGACAGAACATTCTCTTCCACCAACGAAATGAAATCCTACAAGAAGAGGTGGACAAATTTGTGTGTTTTCTAGTTGAAGAGTTGGAGACTGCTCTGCATTCTTTCAACCAGGATGGAGAGTCTGATACACTGGAAAAGGAAAAGTGGAAGCCAAACCATGTGCATGAACTTGTGGCCTTTTTCAATTCCAAAGGCACAGGATAATTGGTTCTTTTTCAATTCCAAAGGCACAAAGCACGTCATAACCAAAACCCCGCCAACAGGCGGGATTCTCGCAAATTATTGCGAATCTCAATTTGCAGTAATTTTGGTTATCTGGTATTACTGGAATAACAATATCGCCATTTTAAAACCGGGTATTTAATTTAGGAGCTCAACTTAATATTGTTGAAATAGCAATTTTCATAACAAATTTGAGCAAAATTTGGCCAGAAAAGTTTTAGTTGTTCTTTATCTAAGACATTCGGGAGGCTAAGAACACTTGTATTCTATTTTCCATTTATTTTAGTTGCAATTTGATTTTTAAAATTTTGATTTTTAAAATTTTAATTTTAACTGAATTTTTTATTTTTTCTTATATATTAAATAATAAGTTTAATGTTATTTATTTGAAAAGTTATTGGGCAATATTGCCTATTTATTATGTTACATGCGGTTAAGTCAAATCTAAGGATTCTCAAAATGTAAAATCATTTAATTCTTGGCACATTGGGTCATTAATATCTTGATATTATAATCCATGGATATTAGAACCAATTAATATATTAGAAATCATGGTTATTTAATATTTTATGGTCAAAATGTGGTGGATAACTTTCAAATGGTAGTTTTTAGTGGTTGGATTTGGATAATGAGATGCTTCAAGAGTAATCAAAGTCCATGAATCCATTTATGTAATAAAAATTGTAATTTAGACACTAAAAATGATATTTTCAGTAACAAATGGTGGTGCCAAATTCAAAAAAAAATAGCTGAAAAAAATGCAAATCCTCTAAACTTTAGTCCACTCAGAAAAATAAAGAACACAAAACATAAAATTTTGAACATGTTGACCATGTAATTACTAGTAGTTGGATAGTATAATATATTAATATTATAAATCATATTATTTTAATATATTAAAAATCACAACTAAACATAGGATTATTTAATACATGTTCTCAACATTTTCAAAATGTAAAATATGAAAATAGAATATAAAAAGTACAATACATAATTTTTGGTAATGATATTCTTTGAACTTAAGATATTGTTTAATATTTTTATATTATAACTTATATTTCAATATATTAATAAATATAGTTCCAATTAAAATTATTTAATATTTTTTTAATACAAAAAAATTTACTATTTAACTTAAATTAAAGTTACGCAAACTTTCTCTAAGATAAAAGGCCCTATGAGGCAAGTGGATATCCATTATGATTCAACTTATTATCACTAGACTTTTGTAGAGTTTCGATTGGAGTGGTCTAGTAGGAGTTGAATATGAGTCTCAATAATTTATTACATGTCAATGAATAGAGTAGGAGATGAAGGTAAGGGATAATCTCTGGTTGTGAAACAATGGTTTGTTTCAAGCCTTGAAGTAAAGGTAAACTTTTGATACCATGTTTTTTGTGTTAGTTTCAATTATATTATAATATCGTTATAATTTATGATATTATACAATAGAGAAAGTTGATAAGAGATAAAAAGGAATTAAAATATTTTCTCAATATCCTAACACTCATATTACACAATGGACAAAGTGGATAGGTGACAATTTTTTTTTAATTATTTTCTCAATATCATAACAATTATGGTGGGAATAAGGGTTGTTTATTTACTTTAGTGACATTACTTTATTTTTAAAAGATATGATTGAATGGATTTATATGATTGGGTGATTTTTTATTAAAATATAAATTTTTGGGATACTCGAAAAATCATTTTTAATAGATATAATTGAAAAAATATATATTAAAATTTAAATTCATGGGTTAGGTGAAAAACAAAGAGAGATGCTTCAACCAAATCCTTAGCCATTTACTTCATTAACTTTCCATAATTCAAGAAAACTATATCCTTCTCCATAGATTCATCCTTATTAATTATTTTTAACCTCCAAGTTTCCCCTTATTGATTATCATTGGTTTTAAATTGCGTCAATATTTTTTGTTCTCCTAAATCTACAGATTTAGGATATTAATCACTTACTCACTAGGGTTTACTCATGGGGCCTTGGCCTTGAGCTCCTCACGAGAAAAACAAGTACAATAACATTAAACCATTACAAAATATTTAGGTCATAATCCATCAATTAAATTGACCCAGTAAAGGATTCAACAAATCAAGATATCGCAGCAATTGTCGTAGGGATCAACCCATGTGTTGTCAATTATTACAGCCAATATGTAAATAAACCATTTATACACAGTCCATTAACGAAGGTGAAATGCCATATTTAACCCACGTAGCAAACAAATAGCACGGTAATAAATCAACACATACCCACTAAGCGTAATAACCATTCCCATTGCCATTTCAAGTTTTACACATTCGTTCCATGGGCTTTGGCACCATTGCAAGAAATGGTGCTGCCGAGGCATAAAAACCCCAATCCATGATATGATCTACATAAATAAGTTTGCTCCACAAGTTTTCTCCACGACCAACAACGCCATAACTAACATTTAAAAACCCAATTCTAGTAACGCATGCCCAAAGGCAAATCAAAACCCCAAAGAGAAGCCCCAAACCAAACGACGAAAACAAAACACAGACATGCCAAGAGACATCAAGAGTAGGCTTGTTTGGCAAGGATTTCCTTACACCATGGCACTACCTTCAAACCAAAGGAGAGAGGTTGAGCCACGATGCCTTTCGCCAACCCTTTGCACCTGCAAAACACTCAAGAAAAACCACGATGAGAGGTATCGACCAGTTACAAGCAAAAAGATAAACATCAAATATTCTCACAAGACCAACAAAGCATACCTTTGTTAAAACCAGTAGTCGCCTCCATGTTTTTCCCCTACCCAGAGCCAAGACCAAACGCCAAACAACCAAGCAAAATGACAAGTCCCACGTGAGCCAAGCCTTAAGCCTCAGCTACCACACAAGACAAGGTGCAATAATGCAATCCACTTGTATCCATATCAAATCCAAAACCCACTTTTCCATAGTTTGGTATCGTCACATTAACATCAGTCTCCATCCCGATGCAAATATTAAAACCCCAACGTATATGGTTCAACCATATGGTATATTCGCCACCCCAATATTTAAACATAGCAAGTTCAATTTATTTACTAATGTTCATCAAGAATTCTATATCCTAGTTTAATTCATGTATTACTTACTCATGAAACTAAGTTATGTACAAACTAGGTTATTTCAGACCTATTGTTATTGTTCATTAAATATTTATATACTCTACTCACATATTCGATTTGCGAGTAGAGACATGTTGTAGATTTAAATAGATTAATATTAGAAGTAGGTTCTAAATACATTTATATATAAATTACAATCGAGATAACCTAAGGTACTTTCTACAAATTGAACTACTATGTATATATATAAAATTATACAGACATCAAGCATTAACAATTCCAAATACTATCTATAAGTATTCTACATTAAAATCTAATATAAATAAACCATTAAGACCTTTCAAGTTCTGCACCATTAATACCTATTAACTACTAAATAATTCCATTAAATAAACATCATCATAACTAAATAAAAAAGAGGCATCATGACCATTCTTTTCCTCCAAGATTTCATCTATGTTCCTACACTAAATCACACATAACTATTAGTTATAAATTAACCAAGTAAAACATTTAAAAACAAATTAAAGAACTCTGGAATTTTTAAAAAGAGGTCATGATATTGACCACTGTGGGTTCATAAACACAAGTTGTAGGCCTCTATAAAAACAACCAAAACATATATACATAAACAGTAACAAAATTACATAAATCTGCAAGCCATCCCCTATAACGAATTAAACAGCACATAAAAGCATACATAGGAATCTTTTCCATTTTAGTAAACCATATCGAATTCTCTACACATTTCTAATAATTACAACGACAACAGGAATTGAATCCTGTGCCCATTCAAGCCCAACTCATATCTATAATTAAAAATTACAAAATACACAGTAAGAGATTGAACAAATCAAACTACCGCAACAATCGTGTGAGGGCTCATGCTATACATGGCATGGCCTCAACCCATCCGCTGTCAATTACTACCGTAAAGATCTAATTAAACCACTTAAATATACAGTCCATAAACAAAGGTGAAATGCCATATTAAACCCACAGAGCAAACAAATAGCACAGAAATAATCCAACACATACATAGTAAGCACATTAACCATTGCAATTTTCCTAAACACATAGTATATCTATTTACACAGTAATGCCATTATTGTAGTCAAGTTTTACACAGTTGCACCATGGAGATAAAATTTAATCTAGGGTATTTAATCTAGGATATCAAATTTTAACATAGTGTATTTAATCTAGGAGATCAAATTAATATTGCTCGAATGGCAATACTGCCATTTTAAAATACGGTATTCAATTGAGGAAAGCAACTTAATTTTGGTGAAATAACAATTTTCAATAACAAATTTCATCAAATTTTATCCATAGTTGTTTTTTTATCTAAGAGCTCGGGAGGTTAAGAATTCTTGTATTCTGTTTTTCATTTATTTTAGTTGCAATTTGATTTTTAAAATTTTCATTTTAACTGAATTTTTCATTTCTTCTATTATATTAAATAATAAATTTAATGTTATTTATTTGAAACTTTATTGGGCAATATTGTCTATTTAGTATCTTACTTGCCGCTAAGTTAGGTCCGAGGATTCTCAAAATCTAAAATCATTTAATTCTTAGCACATAGGGTCATTTAATATCTTCATATTCAAATCCATGGATATTATAACCAATTAATATATTAGAAATCATGGTTATAGTATATTTTATGGTCAAAATGTGGTGGATAATTTTGAAATGGTAGTTTTTAGTGCTTGAATTTGCGTAATGAGATGCTTCAAGAGTAATTAAATTCCATAAATCCATTTATGTAATAAAAATTGTAATTTAGAAAGTAAAAATGATATTTTCAGCAATAAATCATGGTGCCAAATTCAAAACAAAATAGCTGAAAAAAATGCAAATCCTCTAAACTTCAATCCACTCAGAAAAATAAAGAACAAAAAACATAGAATTTTAATTTTGAACATGTTGGCCATGTAACTATTAGTAATTGGATAGTTTAATATATTAATATTATAAATCATATTATTTTAATATATAAAAAATTACAATTAAACTAAGGATCAATTAATAGAGGTTCTCAACATTTTCAAAATGTAGAATATGAAAATAGAATATAAAAAGTACAATGCATTATTTTTTGTAATGGAATTATTTGAACATAAAATATTGTTTAATATTTTGATATTATAAAGTATATTTCAATATATTAATAAATATAGTTCCAATTAAAATTATTTAATATTTTTTTCAATTGAAAAAAAATATTTACTATTTGACTTAAATTAAAGTTACACAAACTTCCTCTAAGATAAAAAGGCCTCCAAGGCATGTGGGTAGCCATTATGCTTCAACTTGTTCTTAGTAGACTTTTGTAGAGTTTCTATTGGAGTAGTCTAGCAGTAGTTGAATATGAGTCTCAATAATTTATTGCGTGTCAATGAATAGGAATAGGAGATGGAGGTAAGAAGTAGCTGCCTCAATGAATAATCTATGATTGTGAAACAATGGTTTGCTTCAATTTGGTGATCAAATGAAAACATAGTTCTTGGAAATGATTATTTTTTCAATTGTTTTTTCAAGTTAAATGTTTAATGGATAGACTTTAAAATATTTAAGTTTATAATTCAGAGAGTTTCGTGGACATTGTTTTTATGTTGACACATAATTTTGATGTCATGAACCCTCTCATCTTCAGCATGAACACATTGCTATAGAGTGACCATGTGATTTATACTTCTTTGAATTGAAGAGCCATGCTTTGCCAAAAGCATAAATCTATACACAAATTCTCCAAGAAAAATATGATATTAAATAACAAATCAAGCCTTGAAGTAAAGGTAAACTTTTGATACCATGTTTTTTTGTCTTAGTTTTAATTATATTATAATATCGTTATAATTTATTGTATTATACAATAGAGAAAGATGATAAGAGATAATAAAAAAAAATTAATTATTTTCCCAATATCCTAACAATCATAATCATATTACACAATGGAGAAAGTGTATAGGAGACCATTTTTTTTAATTATTTTCTCTATATCATAACAATTATGGTAGGAATAAGGGTTGTTTATTTACTTTATTATCATTTTTAACATATATGATTGAATGACTTTATATATGATTGGATGCTTTTTTTATTAAAATATAAATTTCTAGGTTGGTGGAAAAATAATTTTTTATTAGATATAATTGCAAAAAAATTATTAAAATTCTAAATTCATGGATTAGGGAAAAAACCAAGAACGAGGCTTGAACCAAATCCTTATCCATTTGCTTCATTAACTTGCTCTAATTCAAGAAAACTATCTCGTTGTCTAAGTACAAATTGAAGAAAACTATTGGTAATCTAATAAGTTTCTCCATACACATTTAACCTTGTCCATAGATTCATCCTTATTAATTACTTTTAACCTCCAAGTTTTCCCTTATTGTTTATCATTCCTTAGTGGATTACTTTTCAGTTGTTTTAACTTGCGCCAATATTTTTTGTTCTCCTAAATCTACAAATTTAGGGAATTAATCACCTACTTACTAGGTTTTACTGGTGGGGCCTTGGCCTTGAGCTCCTCGCCCGAAAAACAAGTACAATAACATTAAACCATTAAAAAATATTTAGGGCATATAAGAGGGATTTTACACTCCACATTTCATAATCCATCAATTAAATCGACATGGTAAAGGATTGAACAAATCACATATCGCAACAATTATGGGAGGGATAAACCCATGCATTGTCAATTATTATAGCCAAGATATAAATAAAACATTTATACACAGTGCACTAACAAAGGATAAATGCCATATTTAACCCATAGAGAAAAAAATAGCGTGGTAATAAATCAACACATACCCACTAAATGTAATAAACATTTCCATTGCCATTTCGCCATGGGCTTTGGCATCATTGCAAGCAAAGGTGTTGTTTGCTCCACGATCAACGCCATGGGCTTTGGAATCATTGCAAGAAAAGGTGATGTTTGTAGCATAGTACAATTTACATAAATGAAATTAAATACACAGATCCTATCGTAGCACAAGTTTGCTCCACAATCAACAACGCCATCACTAACATTTAAAAACCCAATTCTGGTAACACATGCCCGAAGGCGAATTAAAACTAGTAGTATCCTCCATGTTTTTCCCCTGTGCAGAGCCAAGACCAAACACCAAAAAACCAAGCGAAATGACAAGTCCAACGTGAGCCAAGTCACACACCTTTATAAAAAAAACCAAAACATATATACCTAAACAGTAACCAAATTACATGACTCTGCAAGTCATCCCATATAACGAATTAAACAACAAATAAAAGCATACATAGGAATCTTTTCCATTGTAATAAACCATATCATATTGTCTACACTGTTCTTATAATTACAATGTCAACATGAATCGAATGCTATCGGCATACAAGCCCAACTCACATCTATAATTAAAAATTATAAAATACACAGTAAGGGATTGAACAAATCAAGCTATTGCAACAATTGTGGGAGGGCTCATGCCATACATGGCATAGCTATTAGATTTCTAACATTTAAGCTTGTAATGTGCCCTCATGACCCCCATGGCATAGCTGTTAGATTTCTTCTCCATTCTTATTTGAAGGGAAATCCTCTGCAATCATGCTGGTGGTTAGATGTTGGCATGAATTTTGTGCTATGTAAAATGATATTAAATATTTCGATCTGGTAGCCTACGTTTATGCTTGTCTAATATGAGTTTTTATGTGTGAGTAAGTGATAGGCATGATTCAGCTCTGGAAGCCTGCGTTTATGCTTTGTCTGATGTGAGTTTTTTATATGTAGGAACAATTCAGATCTGGAAGCCTGCATTTATGCTTTGTCTAATTTGAGTTTTTATATGTAGGAATGATTTAGATTTGGAGGCCTGCATTTATGCTTTGTCTGATATGAGTTTTTGTATGTAGGCATGATTCAGATCTCGTTACCTGTATTTATGCTTTTTATAAGTGCCACGATTCATATCTAGTGGTCACACGGTAGCCGATGTTTATGCTTTGCTTGAAGTAAATTTTTGTAAGTGCCATGATTTAGATCTAGTGGTCACACGATGGCTGGTGTTTATGCTTTGATTGAATTTAATTTTTATAAGCGCCACGATTCAGATCTAGTGGTCACACGATGGATGGTGTTTATGCTTTGCATGAATTTAATTTTTATAAGTGCCATGATTCAGATCTAGTGGTTACACGATAGCTGGTGTTTACGCTTTGCTAGAATTTAATTTCTATACATGCCCACGATATTGATCTAATGACTACAAGATAGTTTTGAATTTGTTCTTGGAAAAACCCTATTTCTATTCGTGCCCATAGTTTGTGAGATTTCAATCTGAAGTTTTGATTTGTATTTCTTCATAATGTTTCTGTGAAATCGATCTGGAGTTGGATACCTTGTCGAACTCTGTCTTTATTTTTATGCCACGATTTCATTCTGGTGTATGCGTTATAGTCTGGATGATTGCCTCTAAACACTATTAGTATCATCTCTAAACATTGGTTGTGATATTGATTTGATGATAGCTTAAACACTGTGCTTCAAGGTCCTGTCTTTTGAGGCCATGATTTCCTGAGAGGGAACGGCATGATGGTTAGATGTTGGCCTGAATTTTTATGTTGGTATTATATCAATTGGGCTATTGCCTAAGGAGATTTTTCCAGAATGTTGTTTCTTATCGATCTGGTGAAAATTTAAATGATGTACTTATTTAAGACCTTGACTTTTGATGCCACATTTCCAGGAAAGAAACGATCAGGCTTAGATATTGACTTGAGTTTTATTTTCCTTTTTAAAGTATCTACCATTTATGCCACGATTTCAGGAGATCGATCTCTCGTACACCTTATGGTTGGATACTATTCATTTATTAAATATTTGCCACGAATTTTCAAAAGTAAAATCGATTGGGAAATCAGTTTATGGTCGAGCACTGTTTCTTTTATTTTCTCTGTCTTGCTATGCCATGTTTGCAGAAAAAGGGAATTGATTTGGGGTTGGCATTGTATCGAAGACTATTCTTTATTTTAACCTCTGTCCTTTATGACCGTGATTTTTATGAGAAAACTAGCTTGGATTTAAACGATGGTTGATTATTCCTCCTTATTAAAGACTGAAAGTACTTTCTTCTTTGGAGTACAATAATTAACCTTTTTCATTGTTTATGATCCGGGTTATGAAAAACACCTCTTTCTTGTCTTAGTCGAGTTCATGCTCAATCTCGAAGTAGCTGGTTGAAGAATGAGTTAATCTGAATGTTTTTGTGTTTTACTGTTTAAATTATGTATTAATGTATTATTGAAAGATGGATTGTTGACTTATATTATAAAGTTGGAATTCTTTCAGATCTAGAAGGAACCATAGACAAGTTGCATGCTAATATAGAGATTAAGTTGTCCTTTATAAATGAGACACTAACTCATGGTGTTCAGCCCGGAGCTCATTCTCGGTTAAGCCGATACAGTTTGTATGCTAACTTATTGTGCAGAGCCGAGCCGTGAACATTCGTTTTGGGATTGGGAAATACAAATTTTCCACTACACCTACCTTGTTTCAAGGATGAATCGAATTGTAACAGATAAGCCGCATCATTGTACCCCCTTTATGCAAGAATTAATAAAATGACTAACAAATTGGTGGACGTAGCTTCGTGGACGAGGTGAACCACATGAATATGGTTGTCTTGTCCTTTGTATTATTATGTTGCGTGTGTTTATATTTTTACATGATGATGTTAGTATGAATGCAGTATAAAGGTTATCAATAAAATAGGTTTATAAACATATTTTTGCATACTTTCAATTCAGGAGCACTTACTTGGATGGTTTAAAGCTTTATTAAATAAATGAAAATTTTTTACCCATTTTATCTATTTCCACAACAAGGTACTTAGGGGACGTCACAAATCTAGCATTATATTATGATCTTTTAAATCAAAGAATAACAAGCACAATAATCAAACACAAGAGACAATGAACACAGTGTTTTTCCATGAGGAAACCATAAATAGATAAAACCCCACAACTTCCTTAGAGATAGAATCAGAACCAAAAGTAAAACCCCAAAATATTAAGATGATCTCCCGATAGTAGTAACCTCTTTCTTTCTATCCCCATCAACTTCTAGTCCCTCAGCTGTGCACTACAACTGAGTGTGAGTAAGTGTGTGATCAATAGAGAGGATCACACTCGATTTATACTAATTCTCAACTTGACAATAACTCACTAGGGCCTACTTCAATAGGTGAGTCTAACAACCCTAGGGCCACGTAACTGCAGGGAATTTAACACTTCATTAATAGGATGGTTACCCACAATGACTTGGCATGACTTGTTTACATTATAGAAACTCCCAATTGGAACATCAGGGCATGACATTACTCAATTACATTACAAACACTCCCCGGACTAAACATCGCGGTACAATACATAAGATATACAAGCTAATACATTCCGAAGTTAATGCATTTTCATTTACTACCGTAAAGATCTAACTAAACCACTTCAATATATAGTCCATAAACAAAGGTGAAATTCCATATGTAACCCACAGAGCAAACAAATAGCACAGAAATAATCCAACACATACACAGTAAGCACATTAACCATTTTAATTTTCCTAAACACACAGTATATATATTTACACATTAATGCCATTATTGCAGTCAAGTTTTACACAGTTGTGCCATGGGCTTTGCAACCATTGCTAGCAAGGGTGATTCCAAGGAATGAAAGCCCCAAATCCCAAAATACAAATTACCATAATAAATAATTACACCAATCCTGTAAGAGATTCACTCCATGGCTTAACAGCCGTAATAAATATTTATAAATCCAAGTTTTTATACACAAGCCTGAAGGCTCATCAAACTCGATAGAGAATCCCCCAAAAAAAAAATCAAACAAAATGTATACATGCCAAGAGGCAACAAGTGTAGGATTTTTTGGCAAGGCTTACCTTACACCCTGTGCACAACCTTATAACCAATGACAGTGTTTGAGCCACACTACTCTTAGGAACCCTTGGAACCTGCAAATACCAAGCGAAACTAGGATGAGAAGTATGTAAATGATAGGAGCCATAAAACAAAATGAACTATAGACATAAAACCTAAATCGAATCATACATTCAAATCTTGGAGGTCACCTCCATTTTTCCCCTTCGTACAGCTAAGACCAAACCCCAAAAAACCAAGTGAATGAAAAGTCTATCGTGAGCGAAGCCCTAAGCTTGGGCTTCCACTAAAACCAAGGTGCATTAATGGCACCAGCTTGCATCCACTTTCAAAGCCAAATATCACTTTTCTATAGTTTGGTATCGTCGCTTTAGCGTAGGTCTCCATTCCCATGAAGGTTTAAACCCCATTAACATATTATTCAACCATATGGTATATTTCACCACCCCAAAACATATCACAAGGTTTAAAATATTGCACGGTTATGTTTAATGTATAGTCCATATATGGTATGCGCTAATCCAATGTCAAGCCACAAGGCATAAGTATTAAAGGTAACATGTAAACCATAGGCTTAAAGCCTTAATACAATACGTCTTCCCTAAGTTTAAGGCTTAGTAAACATGGCATATGACATATCCCATGCTAATAATTAAACTTTAAAAATAAAATCAAAGGGCTAGTTTTAAACCAAGTTCATAAGGTGCAAATAGAAAACATAGGTTATGTTAATATTGTTAATAAAATAAACATAGAATGTAAATATACTAATATATAAAAGACAAGAAATACACCCTAATGAAGAGTAAGTAGAACATAGGAATTTTTAGATGTGATAGTTAATTTGATGAAAATAGTATTTTCCTTGTATAAATGTGAGTTGGTAAGGGACTGTGGCAACAAGCATTAGGTATTTTAGGATCAATATTTTTTTGCTCTTTCAATAATAATTCATCACAAGGTATGGTTTGCATATGAAATAAAAGAGGTGCCTTAGTTTGAAGAACTAAGTAAGCTTGCAAACTAGTAAACACTTTTACCTCTCAGATCGTCATGGCAGAACGAGTCCCACCACTCTTTCCACTTTGTTTCCACAAATAAAGTTAAGTTAGGAATTTTTAAATAATGAGTAAGACTATGCAGTAAGGACAAAGCATATCATCAAGTAACAACACATATGCGACAAATGTATAATCATAAGAACTAAGCAGTAAACAGCTGAATGACATCGTAAGTAAAAAAACATTAATAATAATGACTGAAAGTAAAATGACAAAACGTGAGAACAACTTACGAGTAAACAGTGGTACATGTAGTGTACGATATATTTCTGCAAGTCAAATAATGTTCCGTATAGGTAGTTTTTTTACTAACCTAATAAAAAAAAAATTATTATTTTCAATTTTTTTGGGACATTACAATCTTGAACTACAAAATGATGAGAAAAATTTACTTGGGCATTGTTTTTCTATGAACATGCTAGTCCACTTATTATAAATTTTGAAATCATTCCACCATTAAGTTAAACACCTTATCAGATAATAATACTAAGACCAATTTATCGTTCAAGCTTTGTTCCTTGGATTTATCAAAGCTATCCATGCATTCATTTAAGAAAATTTGTAGAATATAAATTGAGAATAATTAATAAAAAAATTAGCACATGCAATAAAAAGAAAAATAATTTACTAGTAAATCAATTTTTTACTTGCCATGTGCCCCAATAAGGGTTGGTATACATGGGAAAACCAATTTCTTCCATGCTATCATTAATTAATCAATAAAACATGTTTTAGTCTAGTGCTTATTAGAAACATTTGTTGTTTACATATATACTTGAAGTGATGGTGTAACATCCCTCTCACGTACCTAGATATTTTGTAATTTTTGAATGTTATTGTAATTGTCTCCGAGTGAGGAGCTCAAGGCCAAGGCCCCACCGGAAACAAACCTTGCAACCTATACAAGTTAAAAACTAAGGAGGCATAAAGATAATGATTTAATGTAACCACAAGGGATAGGAATAAATGACCTAAAAGATCCATAAGGGATAACATGGTCCTACGTATCGACAGTATTAGGGATAATATATGCGCCTACTAGGATACCTGTTTCACTAAAACTTATTCCGACTAAGACACCATACCTACTACTTGATCGAAGTACGATTAAGTCTGACTAGAGGAAGTCGCAACCACTCTTATTAATGTTGACGTAGAAGACTTACGGAGATTAAAGTAGAAAGAGCTAATTATCAAGGGACTCTAGAGAGATAGCACTGCTAGCATATCTCGTTTGATAAATACCATACATACTATATAGAGAAAAAGAGGGACTTATACTCGACATAAATAAGTTAATGCAAGAAAATATGACAACTTCCTTCGATGACTTAGGTGTCATCCCAAAAGAAAATAAGTCGTGGAAAGTATGATTCGTCGGTGGAAAAGAATTGGTAGATTAAGTATTTATAAAGTTCATGGACTATCATTATAAGGAAAATAATGATAGATTTGACCCTTTATAAAAGACACAGTTTGTTATGAAAAGAAAACCATATATTAAGTATTTATTAAATTTAATAGATTTAAAGTCCTTTTGTAAAAGAAAAGGGCATGAATAATCATTATCCATCATGAGAAAAGAGAAGGATTAATAACATATGAGATCTATCATAGTATGATAGATTGGGTCTTTATAAAAGACATGGACTATTCCAAGTCTTTATGAAAAGACATGCACTATAAAGTCTAAAGTAATGATAGATTAAATATTTACATGGACTATTAAGTATAAAACAATAAAATATTTAAGTCTTTATAAAAAGACATGCACTAAAGTCTAAAGTAATGATAAATTAAATATTTACATGGACTATTCAGTCTAAAAGATGAAATGTTTAAGTCTTTATGAAAAGACATACACTATTATTTGAAGTCTATAAAAAGAAAAAAAAATGACATATTTATATCCTTATAAACACCACATGAATTATTATTCTATATAGTTCATCATAAAGAAAAAATGATGAACACAAAGCATTATTATGATGGTTTGAGTTTAAAACCTTTATATTTTATTTTATGAAAAGGAAGGATTAATTCCTTCCGCAAACTCTTGACTTCTAAAAAACTAATGGATTTAATTCCATTCATGCTTTAATATTGGCTTGATTAAAAGTGATGTTAAATGTGAATGAAGGGAATAAATAATCCCTAAACCTTGACAGCTATAACCAAAGTTAGGGGAAAAATGGTCGCCATAATATTGCATAAAAATATGCAGGACAATTACAATGGCAATGCTATGTTTAGCAATTCTAGCCAAGGTAAGTGGAAGAGAATCACCCTATTATAATAAATGAGTGATATATTTATAGGAGTTGGGGGGATGCAGTTTGGGGGGGGGGGAGACTTCTGGTCATAAGCAAGGATTCCTCTAGCTGTGCTTTTGGATGGCGGGATTCATTTCCACCAGCATTCTTGCACCCAGGTTTGGGTATTTCCTTAACAGTGAAGGTTTATAGATCCATTGATGGTATGCATTCCTTCAGACTATGCTTTATTTTTTTATGGAGTTGGGTAAGACCATAGGGAGGGGTGCCCTTGTTTGCACTTTATCCACTATTCATTTGTTGTCTTGGATAATAGATTTATATGATTTTTTTTTCAAGTGTTGAAGTGAGTTAGATTAAGATCTGAACATCAGTTTTAGATATTTATAATTTTTTATACCCTTCAAAGCCAACAATTGTCTCCAAAGCATCTTGGTACCAGCACAACTAGCAATGCTCGTCCTCCTACGCAGCGGTTAACGAATCCGAATCAGAACTATATATTGTAGGTTTCCAAAGTTAAACCCTGATATTTCTTATTGAATCCTCCATCTCTTGATGATGGCCAACAAATCCATGCCCAAACCATTCAAAGTGGGCTTGAGCCGAGCGTCATTATAAACAACGAGCTCCTCAATTGTATACCCAATGTGGTTATTTGGAGGATACATGCACTATTTGAGATAATGTCGAAATATTTTTGGTATCTTAGACCTCATTGAGTGCCGACTATGTCCAATATGGGTTCTTCTGGGAGTCCATAAGGAAAATGCAAAACCCAATCTATTCACCTGCGTTAGTGTTCTCTTTGTCGTCATAGGTTTTGTGGAAGTATGAGATGGTAAATGGGTTCATGCCTACATTATGAAAAATAGAGTTGAGTCTGATATGTTTTTAAACTATATGCAAAGTGTCACTGCACAGGAATTGCACGCAATGTATGCGAGAGCTTAAATCTGGTTTCGTGGACTGCCATAATTAGTGCACCTTCTCGGGATGGTCATGGTGAGGTTGCTTTGAATTTTTTTAAAGGGTGGAAGCAAGGGGATTGGGATCCAGGGAGAACATATTTTTTTCAACTAACAAAAGCGTTTAACTTATCCTTTTGTTATGGAATGAGCATGTTGGGGTTAGTACAAGTAAACCCTTACCTTTCCTATATGGATATAGTTTTTGTATGAATGGGTCTTAGTGAGAGGGCACAACAAGATCGTTTGTTTGTTTTTAAAAATCACGAATAACATAACCTTATATTGGGGGTTTGATTCTTTAATACAGGTTATTAAAAGTCATATGTAAAGAATTTCCATATGCTTGCAAGTAGTGGAAAGGTAAGGAACTGTTCCTTTTTTAGAATCCATATCAGTCATTGTATAGATATAGTTTTAATTTTTGTGACTAAAGTTCTACCTTTGATTTCTAGCGGTGTACTTGGGGTAGAAATTATAGATGCTACTAATGGCTTGCGATATATAGTTCAAGATATTGGGGCTCATTCAAAAACATATTGAATACTTAAGTAGTATTTGGAAAGAAAGGTCAACCATTTGCTATAGCTTCTAATTAATGATTTAACCAGTAGAAGTTGAGCGTTGGCAGGCACCGTGCTAGCCCTAATAGAATAGTTACTCGTTGTAAATAAAAGAAAAAGTAAAGGAAGGTTCAAGGCTTGAGTTGAGAACTTGGTTATGAACATTATTTTTGTATTATGTTGTACGAAGAATAGATGATTGACCCCCTCTCGAATCAATACCAAATTTTATGGCCTTATGTTAGATTCCGCATATTAAATAGAAGGAAGTATGGAAACACCAATGTTGTTGATTGCAACCTTTTAAATAGTAAAATATCACATGATGTGATTGTCTTTTTGACGTAACGCTGGAGATGGGTGAACCATGTACATGGGTGTCTTTCTTGTTCTTCTGTCAAAATGTTGCATTTTTCCCTTATATTAATCGTGTGCTTATAACTTTGTTTTGCATCTTTTCGATCGATTTATTTCTTAGAAGGATAATCAAGGAAATATATGGTCTCCTCAATGAAGAATTGTTTGTAAAGACATCTTAAGAATGAATGCAGGGTGACTACACCACTTAAGTTACAACTGATAATGTATAGTATTAAGGGAAGGTTGTGAAGATATTCTCTTATGTTTCATTTGTTAGATTTAAAAATGGATAGTTCTTTAAATAGATTCATTTGCTTAAAAGATAGTAGATCTATAACTCGGCATCATGATAGATAAATCTATAGATAAACACAAATGAATGAAAGAGTGAGTTGAATTGCTTAAGAGACCCTTTTATTAGTCACAAATCCATAAAATATTGAAATATGGTTAAGGAAATTTGAATGTACGTTCAATTGAAATGACATGTAAAATATGCCACTAACCTGATTGACGCATTGTAGTAATAGTGAAATAAAGACAAAGAAAAAATAAATAAATAAACATATATTTACCTTTTGGAAATGAGGTATATGAGGTACGTTACAGGTGGTATCAGAGAGAGAGTTGAAATGCTCGTACCTATTGGGCTCAAAACTGCTTCCGCATATTTTGTTTTAACTAACGATTGAGTTTTGCTCTATGATGATAGAAAATCAACAAGTTCACATTGTTCTGCCAATCGAGGTACCTTAAAGTTGTACCCAACACAAATGTTTATTGACCTTGTAGTTGTGCAGGAGAAGGAGGAACCTCTTCTCAAATCATAAAAGATGGTTATTCGTTTTCCACTTCCATGTTAAGCTGACGACCTAAGTACATAGGTATCTCGTTATTTCCTTGATTTTCTTTCAAAATGACATATGAATGGTTAATACGATTGTTTCGTCATTATTATTTTTTTAAATATTTGTAAGGTATAAGAATCTTCTTAGACAAACTCTGTGTCGGTGAAAGTACCTTCTACTATAATAATAATGGGGAGTTAAATTGTCATTAATGACATGATGTACGTGGATTGTGATAGGTCACATTGTAACACTCAGTAATTAGTGCTATTAAAAAGTAGCATTAAAGGGTTACCTAATTACCTAAAGACCTAATGAGTCTCATTCTCTACTGTCCTATATTTGCAATTATTCCACAATCCTTGTATTCTAGCTAAATAATTTGTTGAACAACCAAATGTAAGTATTAAGGCCTAGGTTACTCACATAATCATTGGTTACTTGATCTGCACATCATAACATTTTGGGTGGTTTGATGACAACCATGTCTTACATCTGAAACTAGGCTTAGCTTACCCTGAAAGGCTTGCTTCCTCTGTAATCTCTTCGGACATTAACACTGTTGAAGAATTGCGATCTAAATCATCGAGTATATGAATCTTGAAAGTGAATGCCGTCAGTTAACATTGGTATCATTTTCTTCAAATCTGAGTTCATTATCTATTGAAATTGGGTTGATAACATTGACAGCAAACATTGATTATGTTGGACTGCCGACATTGACCTTTTTTGGTTGAATATTTTCCTTATTTGGACTCCAAATTAAATCGATTACGTAGGCATCAATTCTGATTTTGTTTTTGTAGTTGATTGCCGAAAATTATACTAATTCAAAATATGATTATTGATGAGTTTTTCCTTGACACTTCATTCTCCTCCCTTGCAATTTGAATACTAAGGATCTGATTTAATGCTTAAAGAAGGTTTGACACATTTCTTGACTTGGTAGTAAAATGAAGGATTGAAAGTTGATAATGATTTTATGGTTAGAAGTCCATTAATAGGCATATTGAATTTTTGATTTTTAAACCCATTTTCTTGTTCACTAAAGTAACATATATAAATACAAGTTAAACACTATCTCTTTATGTTCATGATAATGCTCGATTAAGCGTTGAAATCCTTAAACAGATAGATTGGCGAATTTATTTCTTGATAATAGTGAATGATGTTACACATACCGAAAGGTCTTTGTACAGTTACAAGTACCAGCTTCATAATTGTTAAGTAAATGAATTTTTAGAAGCATGCTCCTATTGGTGAATGTTCTAGAAATGGTTCCTTGTGTGTGGATTAGAGCTTTTGAACTATCTTATGTTTTGATTAGCTCTTGGGCGGTATTTTTGAATTTGGGTATTGATATAGTAGCCGGATAGACTAATTGTTGGAATGAATACTTATTTATATCATATCTCTATTTGTAGTGTCTAGTAAGAACCCTATAATTGATTCTAGTGCTAGATGGAAGGATCTTGTTGGTAGTCTTCTGATTAAATCCATTGAGAATTTCATAGCATTGTTGTTCCTTGGGTCGTATGGAGATGGGAATTTTTAAGAGCTTATATGGATTTGATTATCTATAGATATTGATATTGAAAATAAGTGAGTTGATGAATGTTGTATAATTTTATATGCTAACCTAGCAGGATGTGCGAGGAACACTATGAGTCAGAGTTGACTATTAGAGAAATGATTACTGCCGTAGATGGTGAGGTTAAGTATGGGTTTATTTTTTTAATATAATTGTCAAATATTGAGTTTTACAACCAAGAACTAACCATGGATGATTTTGTTTACCTACTAACATTGTAGGCTTCACCGAGATTATGACCATTGCTAGAATCGACGTACATTATGGTATATAAATCTGCTTGCGTATGTAAGTTGCGCTCAATTACTCAAAAAAGAGTAAGGAGTCATTTTTATAGATGATTTACAAGGTTATATAACTCGTGAATGACGATTAAAAATTGATGCAAATTATAAAACTCTGATGATTGATTATTGAAATTTTAGGTTATCAATGAATGCTTTAACTAACCACCTATGGAGTGATTGCAGGGATGGGAAATTGTGGCCATGATGAGTGATAAAATCTCTTGGAATGTAATGAGTTACAAAGATATGAGAAAAATCTCATGCGCATAAAGTTGTTACCACGAGGATAGTGGTGATGAAGGTAGTGGATGAAAGATACCTGTTTTCCCCTGGGCTAGCTAGGAACCACTATGCATTCTGGGGATGCTTATATGTAAGACGTTTTGGTTAAGACTAGTTCCACACACATTAAGAGGACTGTCACAATAGTGGGGGGGATCTGTGAAGAGAATAACCTCTACGTGTTCTGGTGGTGTGGGAGAATGGAGGTGCCTCAGCTTGGTGAAGCACCTTGAATAGCACAAGAAGGAGATACGAGGGTATAGTCCTTGTGTTGGGTAGCATGAATCGGTACTTGGAGTACTGTTAGCACTTGGAGTGATGGGATGGAGGACATCAAGAGAAAAGAATAATGGTAAAGCATCCTGAATAGCACAAGAAGGAGATATGCCTAAGGAATGGTATCATCCTTATGTTGGGTGGCTTGGATTGGTACTCGGAGTACTGTTAGCACTTGGAGTGCTGGGATGGAAGACATCCAAAGAAAATAATAATGCTGGGAAGAGTTATATACATTATAGGTAAACTTGTACCTATGAGGTCATATGTCTATTTATTATCAAATAGAACTGACATGTATATTGGAACCATTGTGGCTTATAGAAATTGTATAGTGTTGGATTTCTAAGTTATACATTGTTTTCATGATGATGATTACTATATAAATATCGAACGGTTTGAATTAAAATGACCGCCCAAAGATAAGTAAACATGGATTGCATTCCAATGAATTAGTTTATTGATTAAAAAATGAATACTAGAAGATGTCCCATAAACTGCAGATTATTACAATACAAAAGGGATCTATGGCTTATGTTACAATGAATTATATTTTTGCACATGATGTACTGAAGAAAATTGGGCTAGACCCAAACTTGTTGGAAGAAAACTATAGGTCTTGATTGATGGCGACTTGAGAAGATACGAAAAGGCCTGAGGGGCTAGGATTAAAAGGACAAAAAAAAGAAAAGACGACAATATGGAAGCAAGAAAAAAAAATGATGGGAAACATGAACACTGAGGATGGTGTTATTTTTTAAGGGGGAGAGGATGTAACATCCCTCTCGCGTACCTAGAAATTTTGTAATTTTTGAATGTTATTGTAATTGTCTCTAGGTTAGGAGCTCAAGGCCAAGGCCCCACCGGAAACAAACCTTGCAAACTATACAAGTTAAAAACAAAGGAGGCATCAAGAAAATGACTTAATGTAACCACAAGGGATAGGAATAGATGATTTAAAAGATCGACAAGGGATAACCTGGTCCTACGTATCGGCACTGTTAGTGATAATATCTGCGCCTACTAGGATGCATGTTTCGCTAAAACTTATTTCAACTAAGACACCATACCTAGTACTTGCTCCAAGTATGATTAAGTCCGAGTAGAGGAAGTCCCAACCACTCTTCTTAATGTCGACATAGAAGACTTACGCAGATTAAAGTAGAATGAGCTAATTGTCAAGGGACTATAGAGAGATAGCACTATATCTTGTTTGATAAATACCATACATACTATATAGAGAAAAGGAGGGACTTATACTCGACATACATAAGTTAATGCAAGAAAATATGACAACTTCCTTCGACGACTTAGGTGTCATCGCAATAGAAAATAAGTCGTGGAAAGTACGATTCCTCGGTGGAAAGGAATTGGTAGATTAAGTATTTATAAAGTTCATTGACTATCATTATAAAGAAAATAATGATAGATTCCAGCCTTTATAAAAGACATGGTTTGTTATGAAAAGAAAACCATATATTAAGTATTTATTAAATTTAATAGATTTAAAGTCCTTTTGTAAAAAATAAAGGCATGAATAATCATTATCCATCATGAGAAAAGAGAAGGATTAATAGCATATGAAATCTATCATAGTATGATAGATTGGGTCTTTACAAAAGACAAGGACTATTCTAAGTCTTTAGGAAAAGACATGTATAAAGTAATGACAATTTAAATATTTACATGGACTATTAAGTCTAAAAGAATAAAAGATTCAAGTCTTTATAAAAAGAAATGCACTACAGTCTAAAGTAATAATAAATTAAATATTTGCATGGACTTATTAGTCTACAAGATGAAATGTTTAAGTCTTTATGAAAAGACATGGACTATTATTTGATGTCAATCAAAAGGAAAAAAAAATGATAGATTTATATCCTTATAAACATGACATGAATTATTATATATAGTTCATCATAAAGGAAAACTAATAGACACGAAGCATTATTGTGATGGTTTGAGTTTAAAACCTCTATATTTTATTTTATGAAAAGGAAGACTCTTGATTTCTAAAAAACTAATAGATTTAATTCCATCCATGCTTTAATCTTGGCTTGATTAAAGGTGAGGTTAAGCGTGAATGAAGGAAATAAATAATCCCCTAACCTTGACAGCTGTAACCAAAGTTAGGGCAAAAACAGTCACCATAAGCGTGCATAAAAATCTACCGGACAATTACAACGACAATGCTATGTTTAGCAATTTTGGCCGAGATAAGTGGAAGAGCATGGCCCTATTATAATAAATGAGTTATATATTTATAGAAGTTGGGGGAACGCAGTGGGGGGACTTCTAGGCATAAGCAGGGATTCCTCTACTGCTTTCGGATGGCGGGATTCATTCCGACCAGCGTTCTTCCACCCAGGTTTGGGTCTCTCCTGAACAGTGGAGGTTTATAGATCCATTTCTGGTATGCATTCCTTCAGAGTATGCTTTATTTTTTTATGGAGTTGGGTAAGACCATACGGAGGGTTGCCCTTGTCTGCACTTTAACCACTATTGGTTTGTTATCTTGGATAATAGATTTGTATGATTTTATTTTTTTAATGTGTTGAAGCGAGTTACATTTAGATCTGAACATTAGTTTTAGATAGTTGGAATTTCGGATACCCTTCAAAGCCAGCGATTGTCTACTGAGCGTCTTGGTACCAGCACAGCTAGCTGGGCTCGTCCTCCTACGCAGCGGTTAACGAGTCTGAATCGACACTCTATATTACAGGTTTCCAAAGTTAAACCCTGATATTTCTTATCGTCTCCTGCATCTCTTGTTGATGGCCAACAAATCCATGCCTAAACCATTGAAAGTGGGCTTGAGCCGAGCGTCATTATAAACAATGAGCTCCTCAATTGTATACCGAATGTGGTTATTTGGAGGATGCAGGCACTATTTGAGATAATGCCGAAAGAGTTTTGGTATCTTAGACCTTGTTGAGTGCCGAGTATGTCGAATATGGGTTCTTCTGGGAGTCCATAGGGAAAACACGAAACCCAATTTGTTCACCTGCATTATTGTTCTCTTTGCCCACGCAGGTTTTGAGGAAATATGAGATGGTAAATAGGTTCATGCCTACGTTATGAAAAATAGAGTTGAGTCTGACATGTTTTCAACCTATATCCAAAGTGTCACTGCACAGGCATTGCACGCAACGTATGCGAGAGCTTAAATTTGGTTTCGTGGACTGCCATAATTACTACACATTCCCGAGATGGTCATGGCGAGGTTGCTTTGAATTTTTTTAAAGGGTAGCAGCAAGGGGATTGGGATCAAGCGAGAACATATTTTGTTCAACTTATCCTTTCGTTTAACTTATCCTTTTGTTATGGACCGAGCATGTTGGGGTTAGTACAAGTAAACCCTTACCTTTCCAATATGGATATAGTTTTTATTTGAATGGGTCTTAATGAGAGGGCACAACAAGACTATTTGCTTGTTTTTAAAAATCAAGAATAACATAACCTTAAATTGGGGGTTAGATTCTTTAATCCAGGTTATTAAAAGTCATATATAAAGAATTTTCATATGCTTGCAGGTAGTGGAAAGGTAAGGAACTGTTCCTTTTTTAGAATCCATATCATTCATCGTAAAGATATAGTTTTAATTTTTGTGACTAAAGTTCTACCTTTCATTTCTAGCGGTATGCTTGGGGTAGAAATTATAGATGCTACTAATGGCTCGTGATATCTGGTTCAAGAAATTGGGGTTCATTCGAAAACATATAGAATAGTTAAGTAGTAGAAATTGGGGTTCATTCGAAAACATATAGAATAGGTCAACCTTTCTCTATAGCTTCAAATTAATGATTTAACCAGTAGAATTTGAGCCTGGGGAGGCATCGTCCTAGCCCTAATAGGATAGTCATTGGTTGTAAATAAAAGCAGAAGTAAAGTAAGGTTCAAGGTTTAAGTTGAGAACTTGGTTATGAACATTAGTTTTGTATTATGTTGTATGAAGAACAGATGATTGACCCCCTCTCGAATCAATACAAAATTTTATGGTTTTATGTTAGATTCCGCATATTAAATAGAAGGAAATATGGCAACACCAATGCTGCTGATTATAACTTTTTAAATAATAAAATGTCACGGGATGTGTTTTGTGGAGGTAACCCTGGAGATGGGTGAACCACGTACATGGGTGTCTTTCTTGTTCTTGTGTCAAAATGTTGCGTTTTTTCATTGTATTAATCGTGTGCTTATAACTTTGTTCTGCATCTTATTGATCGATTTATTTCTTAGAAGGATAATCAAGGAAATATATTGTCTCCACAATGAATTTGTCTGCACCTTAGAATTATTTGCAAAGACATCTTAAGAATGAATGCAAGGTGACTACACCACTTAAATTACAACTGATAATGTATAGTATTAAGGGAAGGTTGTGAAGATATGCTCTTATGTTTCATTGGCTAGATTTAAAAATGGATAGTTCTTTAAACAGATTCATTTGCTTAAAAGATGGTGGATCTATAACTTGGCATCATGATAGATAAATCTATGGATAAACACCAATGAATGAAAGAGTGAGTTGATTACTTAAGAGACCCTTCTATTAGTCGCAAGTCCATAAAATATTGAAATATGATTAAAGAAATTTGAATGGACATTCAATTGAAATGACATGTAAAATCTGCTACTAACCTAATAAATGCATTGTAGTAATAGCTAAACAAAGACAAAGCAAAAAAAAATTATAAATAAACATATATCTACCTTTTGGCATTGAGGTATATGAGGTACGTTACAGATAGAATGGTATATGAGGTAAGTTACAGGGACTTCACTTAGTGATTCTCTCACATAGCAAGTGGGATCGTGGGATATTAAAGAATACCCTTAATTTCCAGAAATATTGCCTCAAAGTTTTTTTGTTGAAACCCCCTCCAAATACTTAAAACCTCCTCCCCACCCTTTTTTATACCTCAATTCTTATAAACCACCCTACCCACCCCCACCTTAAACCTCTCAACCTCCCAATACCTGCAATATATTGAACTAATGTGATAGGATATTGGTCAATAAGTGAAGCCCCGGTGAGGAAGGTACAATGGATCTCAATATATACAATGCAGAAGCCATAAACTATAAATATAACAAAAAATCATTTAGACACTATACTAAACATGATGAAAAGAGCAAGAATATGAAAATGGATTTTCTGGAAACGCTTTCCTTAAAAGGACAACCGCCACAAACCATGTAGAGAATCAGTGACGGTATAAATCATTTCTTAGCCATAAAAAGGAAGATACTCATGACTTAAAAAAAAAGATACTCATGACGAAAAGGACAGCGGCCACAAAACAATGTATCGCTGTAGCTCATTGCCTCACCTTATAGAGGAAGATGATCATGACTAAAGAAGATTAGCAAACCGGTGAGAAAATCCAAGTAGGATAACCTTGTACTATGGAGTGATATCGATTTAGTTAGAGTTTGACTTTTTCAAAAGTCCGCTCATAAACGAATAAACGAATAAAACGATATGTTTCTTATTAATAGAAGGAATAAACTCACAAATCAGACAATAGTTGAACTCATATGCAAGATTATCCTTGTCATGAGACAGTAATAGATAGGAAGTAGCTCAGCGAATGAAGCTAATTCAAAAAAATCTATTGGATTTGTTCCTTCCATCGAATTTGTTAGAAAACAAAGCGAAGACAGAAAAGAAGTCGCTTCGATCTATCTTTCGTTGGATTTGGAAGAAAACAAGAAAAGGATCGACTTTTTTTAGTTTGGATTTCTTTCTTCAACAATACGATGGGCAACATGATGGGCAAATACACGGAGAACAGAAGTTTACTGTTAGAAAATGAAAAAATCTCCACCCAAGTCGGTATGGCCACAGATAAAAAACAAGATAAAATTTCCTCCCAGGTCAGTGACAAAGAAGTGGTGAACAGGTCACGAATACAAGAAAGTACTCAAATCATAATGCTTGATAAAATTTCCTCCGAGGACAGACAAAGAAGTGGTGAACAGGTCACGAGTACAAGAAAGTACTCAAATCATAATGCTTCTGTGCGTTTCTTTCTCCAATAAGCTGGGCAACAGTATGCTTCTGGGCCAGCGTAACAGAATTTCAGGGATAGAAAATAATAAAATTTCTTCCAAGGTGGGCATCAATGAACAAGAAGAGCTAATCAATGGGCAAGAAAAAAATATGAAGAACAATGTTCCAGAGCTGCAAACAAAGGCTGCCTCGTTAGCTAATGAAAGGGAATTATTGGATCAGAAAAATAGAGAGCTAAGCACTGAAGTAATTTTCCTAAAGTCCCAGTTGAATGAGTATAATGCAAAATTCTCTCACTTGAAAAACAGATGGAGCAAAATGAGAGTGTTCTGGAGAAATATAGAAGAGAAAAGGATGATTTGCAATGCGAGTTGAACGAATCCAAGGAAATTATTCAGAATTTGCTTGCCAAAACTGAAAAAATGGAAAATAAAATGAACATCTTTGAGCAACTGGTGAATGAAGGAGTCGAACAGCGCCTAGAGCAGCATAAGGTGACGGAACGTTCTCTTCGCCCACGAAATGAAATCATACAAGAAGAGTTGGAGACTGCTCTACATTCTTTCAACAAGGATGGAGAGTCTGATACGCTGGAAAAGGAAAAGTCGAAGCCAAACCATGTGCATGAACTGGTGGCCTTTTTCAATTCCAAAGGCACATGATAATGGGTTCTTTTTCAATTCCAAAGTCATAAAGCAAGTCATAGCCAAAATGCCCCCAACAGGCGGGATTCCCGCAAATTATTGGGAATCTCAATTTGCAGTCAGTCATTTTGGTTATCTGGTAATTTTAACAGACGGTATTTAATCTAGGAGATCAAATTAATGTTGCTGGAATGGCAATATTGCCATTTTAAAATAGGGTATTTAATTGAGGAGAGCAACTTAATATGGTTGAAATAGCAATTTTCAATAACAAATTTGATTAAAATTTGTCCAGAAAAGTTTTAGTTGTTTTTTTTATCTAAGAGATGTGGGAGGCTAAGAATTCTTGTGTTCTGTTTTCCATTTATTTTAATTGTAATTTGATTTTTAAAATTTCCATTTTAACTAATTTTTTTTATTTTTTCTATTATATTAAATAATAAATTTAATGTTATTTATCTGAAATGGTATTGGACAATATTGTCTATTTGTTATCTTACTTGCTGCTAAGTTAAGTCTGAAGATTCTCAAAATTAAAATCATTTATTTGTTAGGGTAATTTAATATCATGATATTATAATCCATGGATATATAACCAATTAATATATTAGAAATCATGGTTGTAGTGTATTTTATGGTAAAAATGTGGTGGATAATTTTGAAATGGTAGGTTTTAGTGGTTGAATTTGCATAATGAGATGCTTCAAGAGTAATTAAATTCCATGAGTCAATTTATGTAATAAAAATTGTAATTTAGACAGTAAAAATGATATTTTCAGCAATAAATGACAGTGTCAAATTCAAAACAAAATAGATGAAAAAAATGCAAATTCTCTAACCTTTAGTCCATTCAGAAAAATGAACACGAAACATAAAATTTTGAACATGTTGGCCATGTAACTATTAGTAATTGGATAATTTAATATATTAATATTATAAATCATATTATTTTAATATATTAAAAGCCACAATTAAACATAGGATCATTTAGTAGAGGTTCTCAACATTTTTAAAATGTAGAATATGAAAATAGAATATAAAAAGTACAATACATAATTTTTGATAGTAGAATTCTTTGAACTTAAGATATTGTTTAATATTTTGATATTATAATGTATGTTTCAATATATTAATAAATGTAGTTCCAACTAAAATTATTTAATATTTTTTTCAAAAAAAAAAAATTACTATTTAACTTGAATTAAAGTTACATAAACTTTCTCTAAGATAAAAGGGCCTCCTAGGCATGTGGGTAGCCATTATGCTTCAACTTATTCTCACTAGACTTTTGCAGAGTTTTTATTGGAGTAGTCTAGCAAGAGTTGAATATGAGTCTCAATAATTTATTACCTGTCAGTGAATAGGAGTAGGAGATGGAGGTAAGAAGTAGTTGCCTCAATGCATAATATTTGATTGTTAAACAATGGTTTGTTTCAATTTGGTTATCAAATGAAAACCTAGTTCTTGGAAATGATTGTGTTTTCAAGTTAAATGTTTAATGGATAGACTTTAGAATATTTAAGTTTAGATTTCTCATAGTTTCGTGGACATTGTTTTTATGTTGACACATAATTTTGATGTCACCAAACCTCTAATCCTCAGCCTGAACACATCCCTATAGAGTGACCATGTGATGGATACTTCTTTGACTTGAAGAGCCATGCTTCCCCAAAAGCATAAAATCTATACACAAATTCTCCAACAAAAATATGATATTAAATAACAAATCAAGCCTTGAAGTAAAGGTAAACTTTTGATACCATGTTTTTTGTCTTAGTTTCCATTATATTATAATATCATTATAATTTATCATATTATACAATAGAGAAAGTTGATAGGAGATAAAAAAAAAATTAATTAATTAATTATTTTTCCAATATCCTCCCAATCATATTACACAATGGAGAAAGTTGAGAGGAGACAATTTTTTTAATTATTTTCTCAATATCATAACAATTATGGTGGGAATAAGGGTTGTTTATTTACTTTATTGAGATCATTTTTAATAGATATGATTGAATAACTTTATATATGATTGCATGATTTTTTTTATTAAAATTTAAATTCATGGGTTAGGGGAAAAACCAAAAAAGAGGCTTGAACCAAGTCCTTAGCTATTTACTTCATTAACTTGCCCTAGTAAAACTATCTCCTTGTCCAAGTCCAAATTGAAGAAAACTTCGTGTAATCTATGAAGTTTCTCCATAGACATTTAACCTTCTCCATAGATTCATCCTTATCAATTATTTTTAACCTCAAAGTCTATCCTCCTTGGTGGATTAGCTTTCAGTGTCAATATTTTTTGTTCTCCTAAATCTATAGATTTAGGAAATTAATTGCATACTTACTAGGTTTTACTCCTCGGGCCTTGGCCTTGAGAAAAAAAAATACAATAACATTAAACCATTATAAAATATTTAGGGCATATAAGAGGGATTTTACACTCCACATTCCATAATCAATCAATTAAATCGACAGAGTAAAGGATTGAACAAATCAAGCTATCGTAGTAATTGTGGGTTGGCTCAACCCATGCGTTGTTAATTATTACAGGCAAGATCTAAGTAAACCATTTATAGAGTCCATTAACAAAGGAAAAATGCCATATTTAACCCACAGAGCAAACAAATAGAGCGGTAATAAATCAACACATACCCAGTAAGCGTAATAACCATTTCAATTGCCATTTCAAGTTTTACACATTCATTCCATGGTCTTTGGCATCATTGCAAGCAATGGTGCTTCCCATGCATAAAATCCCCAATCCATAATACAATTTACATAAACAAAATTAAATACATAGATCCTATGAGAGCACAAGTTTGCTCTACGACCAACAACACCATCACTAATATTTAAAAATCCAACTTTTGTAACTCATGCGCCAAGGAGAATCAAAACCCCAAGGAGAAGACCCGAGCCAAAAGACAAAAGAATACGTAAACAGGCCCAAAGACAACAAGCATAGGCTTGTTTGGCAAGGCTTACCTTACACCTTGGCACCGCCATCAAACCAAACAACAGTGCTTGAGCCACTGCCATCAAACCAAACCACAGTGCTTGAGCCAGGCTGCTCTTCGCCAACCCTTGGCACCTGCAAAACAACCAAGCAAAACCAAGATGAGAGGTATGGACCGGTTACAAGCAAAAATCTAAACACCAACTGTTGTGACAAGACCAACAAAGCATATGTTTGTTAAAACCTGTAGTCGTTTCCAGCTCATCCTTAGCCTCCCCTAGCTCTTAGATTAAAAAAACAACTAAAACCTTTTTGGACAAATTTTAATCAAATTTGTTATTGAAAATTGCTATTTCAACCGTATTAAGTTGCTCTCCTCAATTGAATACCCTATTTTAAAATGGCAATATTGCCATTCCAGCAACATTAATTTGATCTCCTAGATTAAATACCGTATGTTAAAATTACCAGATAACCAAAATGACTGACTGCAAATTGAGATTAGCAATAATATGCGGGAATCCCGCCTGTTGGCGGCGTTTGGGTTATGATTTATTATCATGTGCCTTTGGATTTGAAAAAGGCCACGAGTTCATGCACATGATTTGGCTTCGACTTTTCCTTTTCCAGCCTATCAGACTCTCCATCCTTGTTGAAAGAATGCAGAGCAGTCTCCAATTCTTCTTGTAGGATTTCATTTCGTCCGCGAAGAGAACGTTCCGTCACCTTATGCTGCTCTAGGCGCTGCTCAAAGCTGTTCATTTTATTTTCCATTTTTTCAGTTTTGGCAAGCAAATTCTGAATAATTTCCTTGGATTCGTTCAACTCGCTTTGCAAATCATCCTTTTCTATTCTATATTTCTCCAGAACACTCTCATTTTGCTCCATCTGATCTTTCCAGTGAGCCAATTTTGCATTATACTCATTCAACTGGGACTTTGGGAAAATTACTTCAGTGCTTAGCTCTCTATTTTTCTCATCCTATAATTCCCTTCCATTAGCTAACGAGCCAGCCTTTGTTTGCAGCTCTGGAACATTGTTCATCATATTTTCTTCTTGCCCATTGATTAGCTCTTCTTGTTCATTGATGCCCACCTTGGAGGAAATTTTATTATTTTCTAACCGTGAAATTCTGTTACGCTGGCCCAGAAGCATACTGTTGCCCAGCTTATTGGAGAAAGAAACGCACAGAAGCATTATGATTTGAGTACTTTCTTGTACTCATGACCTGTTCACCACTTCTTTGTCACTGTCTTGGGAGGAAATTTTATCAAGCATTATCATTTGAGTACTTTCTTGTACTCATGACCTGTTCACCACTTCTTTGTCACTGACCTGGGAGGATATTTTATCTTGTTTTTTGTCTGTGGCCATACCGACTTGGCTGGAGATTTTTTCATTTTCCAACAGTAAAGTTCTGTTCTGCGTGTCTTTGCCCATCATGTTGCCCATCGTATTGTTGAAGAAAGAAATCCAAACTGAAAAAAGTCGATCCTTTTCTTGTTTTCTTTCCAATCAACCGGATTGTTTTCTAAAAAATTCGATGGAAGGTACAAATCCAATAGATTTTTTCGAATTAGCTTCCTTCGCTGAGCTACTTCCTATCTATTACTGTCTCATGACAAGGATAATCTTGCATATGAGTTCAACTATTGTCTGATTTGTGAGTTTATTCGTTTATGAGCCGAATTTTGAAACATATCGTTTTATTCGTTTATGAGCCGACTTTTGAAAAAGTCAAACTCTAACTAAATCGATATCACTCCATAGTACAAGGTTATCCTACTTGGATTTTCTCACCCGTTTGCTAATCTGTTTGTGTCATGATCATCTTCCTCTGTAAGGTGAGGCAATGAACTACAGCGATACATTGTTTGTGGCGACTGTCTTTTTTGTCATGAGTATCTTCTTTTTTATGGGGAAGAGATGAACTATACCATCATTGATTCTCTACATGGTTTGTGGCGGTTGTCCTTTTAAGGAAAGCGTTTTCAGAAAATCTATTTTCATATTTTTCCTCCTTTCATCATACTTAGTCTAGTGTCTAAATTTAGATGACTTTTTTAGTTATATTTATAGTTGATGGCTTCTACATTGTATATATTGAGATCCATCCTACCTTCATCATGGGGGCTTCACTTATTGACCAATATCCTATCACATTAGTTCATATTGTGGGTTTAAGGTGGGGCTGGCTAGGGTGATTTATAAAGATTGAGGTATAAAAATGGGTGGAGAGGAGGTTTTAAGGGTATTCTTTAATATCCCATGATCACACGTGATATGTGAGAGGTTCACTAAGTGAATTCCCCGTAACATACCTCGTATACCATACCATCTGTAACATACCTCATATACCTCAATGCCAAAAGGTAGATATATGTTTATTTTTATTTTTTTTTGCTTTGTCTATATTTCACTATTACTACAATGCGTCAATCAAGTTAGTGGCAGATTTTACATGTCATTTCAATTGAATGTCCATTCAAATTTCCTTAACCATATTTCAATATTTTATGGACTTGCGACTAATTGAAGGGTCTCTTAAGTAATCAACTCACTCTTTCATTCATTGGTGTTTATCCATAGATTTATCTATCATGATGCTAAGTTATAGATCTACCGTCTTTTAAGCAAATGAATCTGCTTAAAGAACTATCCATTTTTAAATCTAACCAATGAAGTATAAGAGCATATCTTCACAACCTTCCCTTAATACTATACATTATCAGTTGTATCTTAAGTGGTGTAGTCACCCTGCATTCATTCTTAAGATGTCTTTGCAAATAATCCTAGGGTGTAGACAAATTCATTGAGGAGACCATATATTTCCTTGACTATTCTTCTAAGAAATAAGGATGCAGAACAAAGTTATAAGCACATGATTAATACAATGGAAAAATGCGACATTTTGACACAAGAACAAGAAAGACACCCATGTACGTGGTTCACCCATCTCCGGGGTTACGTCCACAAAACCGTCACATCCTGTGACATTTTATTATTTAAAAGGTTATAATCAGCAACATTGGTGTTGTCATATTTCCTTCTATTTAATATGCGGAATCTAACATAAGACCAGAAAATTTGGTATTCATTCCAGAGGGGGTCAATCATCTGTTCTTAGTACAACAAAATACAAAAATAATGTTCATAACCAAGTTCTCAACTTAAGCCTTGAACCTTCCTTTACTTTTGCTTTTATTTACAATGAGTGACTATCCTATTAGGGCTAGGACGGTGCCTCCCAAGGCTCAACTTCTACTGGTTAAATCATTAATTCGAAGCTATAGAAAAACATTGACCTTTCTATCCAAATACTACTTAAGTATTCTGTATGTTTTCGAATGAATCCCAATATCTTGAACTAGATATCACAAGCCATTAGTATCATCTATAATTTCTTCCCCAAGCACACTGCTAGAAATGAAAGATAGAACTTTAGTCACTCAAATTAAAACTATATCTATAAGATGACTCATATGGATTCTAAAAAAGGAACAGTTCCTTACGTTTGCACTGCGTGCAAGCATATGAAAATTCTTTATATATGACTTTTAATAACGTGGATTAAAGAATCTAACCCCCAATTTAAGGTTATGTTATTCGTGATTTTTAAAAACAAACAAATAGTCTTGTTGTGCCCTATCACTAAGACCCATTCATATAAAAACTATATCCATATAGGAAAGGTAAGGGTTTACCTATACTAACCACAACGAGCTCGGTCCATAACAAAAGGATAAGTTAAACGCTTTTCGTAGGTTAACAAAATATGTTCTCGCTGGATCCCAATCCCCTTGCTGCTACCCTTTAAAAAAATTCAAAGCAACCTCACAATGACCATCTCGGGAACATGCAATAACTATGGCAGTCAACGAAACCAAATTTAAGCTCTCGCATACGTTGCGTGCAATGCCTGTGTAGTGACACTTTGCATATAGGTTAAAAACATATCAGACTCAACTCTCTTTTTCATAATGTAGGCATGAACCCGTTTACCATCTCGTACTTCCACAAAACTTGTGCTGGCAAAGAGAACACTAACGTAGGTGAACAAATTGGGTTTCGTGTTTTCCCTATGGACTCCCACAAGAACCCATATTGGACATAGTCAGCATTCAACAAGGTCTAAGATACCAAAACACTTCTGGCATTGTCTCAAATAGTGCCTGCATCCTCCAAATAACCACATTTGGCATACAATTGAGGAGCTCATTGTTTATATTGATGCTTGCCTCAAACCCACTTTAAATGGTTTAGGCATGGATTTGTTGGCCATCAACAAGAGATGGAGGAGACAATAAGAAATATTAGGGTTTAACTTTGGAAACTTGTAATATACAGTGCCGATTTAGATTCGTTAACCACTGCATAGGAGGACAAGCCCTGCTAGCTGTGCTGGTACCAAGATGCTCAGTAGACAATCGCTGGCTTTGAAGGGTATCCGAAATTCTAACTATCTAAAACTAATGTTCAGATCTAAATCTAACTCGCTTCAACACATGAAAAAAAAATCATACAAATCTAGTATCCAAGATAACAAAGCAATAGTGGTTAAAGTGCAGAAAATGGTACCCCGCCCTATGGTCTTAACCAACTCCATAAAAAAATAAAGCATAGTCTGAAGGAATGCATACCAACAATGGATCTATAAACCTTCACTATTCAGAAGAGACCCAAACCTGGGTCGAAGAACGCTGGTCGGAATGAATCCTGCCATCCAAAAGCACAGGTAGAGGAATCCCTTCTTACGCAGAGAAGTCCCCCCCACTGCGTCCCCCCAACTCCTATAAATATATCACTCATTTATTATAATAGGGCCATGCTCGTCCACTTACCTTGGCTAGAATTGCTAAACATAGCATTGCCATTGTAATTGTCCGGCAGATTTTTATGCAAGATTAAGGCGACCGTTTTTGCCCTAACTTTGGCTACGGCTGTCAAGGTTCAAGGATTATTTATTTCCTTCATTCATGCTGAACCTCACCTTTAATCGAGCGAAGATTAAAGAATGAATGCGATTACCATTAGTTTTTTAGAAGTCAAGAGTTCGCGGAAGGAATTAATCCTTCCTTTTCCTAAAATAAAATATAGAGGTTTTAAACTCAAACCATCATAATAATGCTTTGTGTCCATCATTTTTCCTTTATGATGAACTATATATAATAATTCATGTCGTGTTTATAAGGATATAAATCTATCATTTTTTTTCCTTTTGATAGACTTCAAATAATAGTCCATGTCTTTTCATAAAGACTTAAACCTTTGATCTTTTAGATTGAATAGTCCATGTAAATATTTAATTTATCATTACTTTAGACTTTAGTGCATGCCTTTTTATAAAGACTTAAATATTTTATTCTTTTAGATTTAATAGTCCATGTAAATATTTAATTTATCATTACTTTAGACTTTATAGCGCATGTCTTTTCATAAAGACTTAGAATAGTCCTTGTCTTTTGTAAAGACCCAATCTATCATACTATTATAGATTTCATATGTTATTAATTCTCCTCTTTTCTCATGATGGATAATGATTATTCATGCCCTTTTTTTTTACAAAAGGGCTTTAAATCTATTAAATCTAATAAATAGCTAATATATGGTTTTCTTTTCATAACAAACCGTGTCTTTTATAAAGGCTGAAATCTATCATTATTTTCCTTATAATGATAGTCCATAAACTTTATAAATACTTAATCTACCAATTCTTTTCCACCGAGGATTCGTACTTTCCACGACTTATTTTCTATTGGGATGACACCTAAGTCGTCGAAGGAAGTTGTCATATTTTCTTGCATTAACATATGTATGTCGAGTATAAGTCCCTCTTTTTCTCTATATAGTATGTATGGTATTTATCAAACGAGATATGCTAGCAGTGCTATCTCTCTATAGTCCCTTAACAATTAGCTCTTTCTACTTTAATCTGCGTAAGTCTTCTGTATCGACATGAAGAAGAGTGGTTGCAACATCCTCTTCTCGGACTTAATCGTACTTGGATCAAGTACTAGGTATGGTGTCTTAGTCAGAATAAATTTTAGCGAAACATGTATCCTAATAGGCGCAGATATTATCCCTAACACTACCAATACATAGGACCACATTATCCCTTATGGATCTTTTAAATCATTTGTTCGTATCCCTTGTGGTTACGTTAAGTCATTGTCTTTATGCCTCCTTAGTTTTTAACTTGTATAGCTTGCAAGGTGTGTTTACAGTGGGGCCTTGGCATTGAGCTCCTAACCTAGAGACAATTACAATAACATTCAAAAATTACAAAATTTCTAGGTACGCGAGAGGGATGTTACATCCTCTCCTTCTAAAAAAATAACACCGTCCTCGGTGTTCATGTTTCCCATCAGTTTTTTTTTCCTACTTCCATACTGTTGTGTTTTCTTGTTTTTGTCCTTTTCATCCTGACCCCTGAGGCCTTTCTGTATCTTCTCAAGTCGCCATCGTTCAAAACCTGCAGTTTTCCTGCAACAAGTTTGGGTCTAGCCCAATTTTCTTCAATACATCATGTGCAAAAATATAATTCATCTTAACATAAGCCATAGATCACTTTTGTATTGTAATAATCTGTAGTTTATGGGAGATCTTCTAGTATTCTTTTTTGCATCAATAAACTAATTGATTCGAATGCAATCCATGTTTACTTATCTTTGGGCGGTCATTTTAATTCAAACCATTGGATAGTTATATAGTCATCATCGACATGAAAACAATGTATAACTTGGAAATCCAACACTATACAATTTCCATAAACCATAGTGGTTCCAATAAACATGTTAGTTTTATTTGCCAATAAATAGACATATTACCTCATAGGTACAAGTTCACCTGTAATGTACATACCTCTTCCCAGCATTATTCTTTTCTCTGGATGTCTTGCATCCCAGCACTCCAAATGCTAACATTACTCCGAGTACCAATCCAAGCCACCCAACACAAGGACAATACCCTTCCTTAGGCATATCTCCTTCTTATGCTATTCAGGGCGCTTCACTATTATTATTTTCTCTTGATGTCCTCCATCCCATCACTCCAAGTGCTAATAGTACTCCAAATACCAATTCATGCTACCCAACACAAGGACTATACCCTCGTATCTCCTTCTTGTGCTATTCAGGGTGCTTCACCAAGTTGAGGCACCTCCGTTCTTGCACACCACCACAACACCTAGAGATTATTCTCTTCACATAGCTCCCTGACTCTTGTGATAGTCCTCTTAATGTGTGAGGAACGAGTCTTAACCAAAATGTCTTACATCTGGGCATCCCTAGAATGCATAGTGGTTCCTAGCTGGTGCGAGGGAAAACAGGTAGCTTTCATACACTACCTTCATCACCACTGTCCTCGTGGTAACAAATTTATATGTATGAGATTTTTCTCATATTTGTAACTCATTATAGTCCAAGAGCTATTTGCAGTAATCATGGCCACAATTTCCCATGCCTGCAATCACTCCATAGGTGGTCAGTTAAAGCATTGATTTATAACCCAAAATTTCAATAATCAATCATCAGAGTTTCATAATTTTCATCGAATTTTAATCGTCATTCATGAGTTATATAACCTTGTAAATCATCTAGAAAAATTACTCCTTACTCTTTTTTGAGTAATTGAGCGCATCTTACATACACAGGCAGATTTATATACCATAATGTACGTCGATTGTAGCAATGGTCATAATCTCGGTGAAGCCTACAATGTTAGTATCTAAACAACACCATCCATGGTTAGTCCTTGGTTGTAAAACTCGAGATTTGACAATTATATTGAAAAAGAAATCCCATACTTAACCTCATTATCTACAGTAGTAATCATTTCTCTAACAGTCAACTCTGACTGATAGTGTTACTGGCACATCCTACCAGGTTAGCATATAACATTATACAACATTCATCAACTCACTTATTTTCACTATCAATATCTAAAGATAATCAAATCCAGATAAGCTCTTAAAAATTTCCATCTCATTACGACCCAAGCAACAACAATGCTATGAAATTCTCAGTGGATTTAATCACAAGACTACCAACAAGATCCTTCCATCTAGCACTAAAATCAATTCTAGGGTTCTTATTAGACACTACAAATAGATATATGATATAAATAAGTATTCATTCCAACAATTAGTCTATTCGGCTACTAGATCAATACCAAAAATGAAAAATACCGCGCGAGAGCTAATCAAAACATAAGATAGTTCAAAATCTCTAATCCACGCACAAGGAACCATTTCTAGAACATTCACCAATAGGAGCATGCTTCTAAAAATTCATTTACTTAAAAATTATGAAACTCGTACTTGTAACTATACAAAGACCTTCGAGTATGTGTAACATCATTCACTAATATCAAGAAATAAATTCACTAATCTATCTATTTAGGGATTTCAACTCTCAATCCAGCATTATCACGAACATAAAGAGATAGTGTTTAACTTGTATTTATATATGTTACTTTAGTGAACAAGCAAATGGGTTTAATATGCAAAACTTCAATACCCCTATTAATGGACTTCTAACCATAAAATCATTATCGACTTTCAATCCTTCATTTTACTACAAGTTCAAGAAATGTGTCAAACCTTTTTTAAGCCTTAAATCAGATCCTTAGTATTCAAATCACAAGAGAGGAGAATTAAGTGTCAAAGAAAAAATCATCAATAATCAGATTTTCAATTAGTATAATTTTCAGCAATCAACTACAAAAACAAATTCAGAATTGATGCCTATGTAATCGATTTAATTTGGAATCCAAATAAGGAAAATATTCAACGAAAAAAGGTCAATGTCGGCAATCCATCATAATCAAAGTTTGATTTCAATGTTATCAACCCAATTTCAATAGACAATGAACTCAGATTTGAAGCAAATTATACCAATGTTAACTGACAGCATTCACTTTCAAGATTCATATACTCGATGATCTAGATCAAAATTCTGCAACAGTGTTAATGTCTGAAAAGATTACAGAGAAAGCGAGCCTTTCAAGGTAAGCTAAGCCTAGTTTCAGATGTAAGACATGGTTGTCATCAAACCACCCAAAATGTTACGATGTGTAGATCAAGTAACCAATGATTATGTGAGTAACCTAGACCATGATACTTACATTTGGTTGTTCAACAAATTATTTAACTAGAATATAAGGATTGTGGAATAATTGCAAATATAGGACACCAGAGAATGAGACTCATTAGGTGTTTAGCTAGTTAGGTAACCCTTTAATGCTACTTTTTAATAGCACTAATTACTGAGTGTTACAATGTGACCTATCACAATCCACGTACATCATGTCATTAACGACAATTTAACTCCCCATTATTATTATAGTAGAAGGTACTTTCACCGACCCGAAGTTTGTCTAAGAAGACTCTTATACCTTACAAATAATTTAAAAAACAAATAATGACGAAATAGTCATATTAACCATTCATAAATCATTTCAAAAGAAAATCAAGGAAATAACCAGATACCTATGTACTTAGGTCATCAACTTAACGTGGAAGTGGAAAAAGAATGACCATCTTTTATGATCTGAGAAGAGGTTCCTCCTCTTGCACAACTACAAGATCAATAAACATTTGTGTTGGGTACAACTTTAAGGTACCTGGATTGGCCGAACAATGTGAACTTGTTGATTTTCTATTATCACAGAGCAAAACTCAATCGTTAGTTAAAGAAAAATATGCGCAAGCATTTTTGAGCCCAATAGACCTGAGCATTTCAACTCTCGCTCTGATACCACCTGTAACGTACCTCATATACCTCAATGCTAAAAGGTAAATATATGTTTTTTTTTCTTTGTCTTTGTTTCGCTATTACTACAATGTGTCAATCAGGTTAGTGGTAGATTTTACATGTCATTGCAATTGAACGTAAATTCAAACTTGCGACTAATAGAAGGGTCTCTTAAGTAATTCAACTCACTCTTTCATTCATTGGTGTTTATCCATAGATTTATCTATCATGATGCTGATTTATAGATCTACCATCTTATAAGCAAATTAATCTGTTTAAAGAACTATCCATTTTTAAATCTAACCAATGAAACATAAGAGCATATCTTCATAACCTTCCCTTAATACTATACATTATCAGTTGTAACATAAGTGGTGTAGTCACCTCGCATTCATTCTTAAGATGTCTTTACAAACAATTCTACGGTGCAGAAAAATTCATTGAGGATACTATATATTTCCTTGATTATCCTTCTAAGAAAAAAATCGATCGACAAGATGGAAAACAAAGTTATAAGCACACGATTAATATAAGGGGAAAATGCAACATTTTGACACAAGAACAAGAAAGACACCCATGTACGTGGATCACCTATCTCCGAAGTTATGTCCACAAAACAATCACATCTTGTGACATTTTATTATTTAAAAGGTTACAATCAGCAACATTGGTGTTGCCATACTTCCTTCTATTTTATATGGGGAATCTAACATAAGGCTAGAAACTTTGGTATTGATTCGAGAGGGGGTCAATCATCTGTTCTTCGTACAACATAATACAAAAATAATGTTCGTAACCAAGTTCTCAACTCAAGCCTGGAACCTTCCTTTACTTTTGCATTTATTTACAGCCAGTGACTATCCTAATAGGGCTAGGACGGTGCTTCCCAAGGCTCAACTTCTACTGGTTAAATCATTAATTCGAAGCTATAGCAAAAGGTTGAACTTTCTTTCCAAATACTACTTAAGTATTCTATATGTTTTTGAATGAACCCCAATATCTTGAACTAGATATCACAAGCCATTAGTAGCATCTATAATTTCTACCCCAAGCACACCGCTAGAAATGAAAGGTAGAACTTTAGTCACACAAATTAAAAATATCTCTATACAATGATTGATATGGATTCTAAAAAAGGAACAGTTCCTTGCCTTTCCACTACTTGCAAGCGTATGGAAATTCTTTATATATGACTTTTAATAACCTGGATTAAAGAATCTAGCCCCAATTTAAGGTTATGTTATTCATGATCTTTAAAAACAAACAAACAGTCTTGTTGTGCCCTCTCACTAAGACCCATTCATACAAAAACTATATCCATATAGGAAATGTAAGGGTTTACTTATACTAACCCCAACAGGCTCGGTCCATAACAAAAGGATAAGTTAAACGCTTTTCTTAGTTGAACAAAATATGTTCTCGCTCAATCCCAATCCCTTTGCTACAACCATTTACAAAAATTCAAAGCAACCTTACCATGACCATCCCGGGAAGGTGCAGTAATTATGGCAGTCCATTAAACCAGATTTAAGCTCTGGCATATGTTTCGTGCAACGCTTGTGCAATGACACTTTGCATATAGGTTAAAAACATATCAGACTCAACTCTATTTTTCATAATGTAGGCATGAACCCATTTACCATCTCATACTTCCACAAAACCTATGACGACAAAGAGAACAGTAACCCAGGTGAATAGATTGGGTTTCGTCTTTTCTCTATGGACTCCCAGAAGAACCCATATTGGACATACTCGGCACTCAAGGAGGTCTAAGATACCAAGACTCTTTCAGCATTATCTCAAATAGTTCCTGCATCCTCCAAATAACCACATTTGGAATACAATTGAGGAACTCATTGTTTATAATGACACTCGGCTGAAGCCCACTTTCAATGGTTTGGGCATGGATTTGTTGGCCATCACCAAGAGATGGAGGAGACAATAAGAAATATCAGGGTTTAACTTTGGAAACCTCTAATATATAGTTCTGATTCGGATTCGTTAACTGCTGCGTAGGAGGACGAGCACTGCTAGCTGTACTGGTACCAAGATGCTCAGCAGACAATTGCTGGCATTGAAGGGTATCAAAAATTCTAACTATCTAAAACTAATGTTCAGATCTGAATCTAACTCGCTTCAACACATAAAAAAAAATCATACAAATCTATTATCCAATACAACAAACTGATAGTGGTTAAAGTGCAAACAAGGGCACCCCTCTCTATGGTCTTACCCAACTCCATAAAAAAATAAAGCATAGTCTGAAGGAATGCATACCAGCAATGGATCTATAAACCTTCACTCTTCAAGAGAGACCCAAACCTAGCTGGAAGAATGTTGATCGGAATGAATCCCGCCATCCGAAAGCATAGGTAGAGGAATCCTTGCTTACGCCCAGAAGTCCCCCCCCCCAACTATGTCCCCCCAACTCCTATAAATATATCACTCATTTATTATAATAGGGCCATGCTCTTCCACTTACCTTGGCAAAAATTGCTAAACATAGCATTGCCATTGTAATTCTCTGGCAGATTTTTATGCAATATTATGGCGACCATTTTTTCCCTAACTTTGGTTACAGCTGTCAAGGTTTAGGGGTTATTTATTCCCTTCATTCACCCTCAACCTCAGCTTTAATCAAGCCAAGATTAAAGCATGAATGGAATTAAATCCATTACTTTTTTAGAAGTCAAGAGTTTGCGAAAGGAATTAATCCTTCCTTTTCATAAAATAAAATATAAAGGTTTTAAACTCAAACCATCATAATAATGCTTTGTGTCCATCATTTTTCTTTTATGATGAACTATATATAATAATTATTCATGTCGTGTTTATAGGGATATAAATCTATCATTTTTTTTCCTTTTGATAGACTTAAAATAATAGTCTATGTCTTTTCATAAAGAACTAAACCTTTCATCTTTTAGACTGAATAGTCCATGTAAATATTTAATTTATCATTACTTTAGACTTTAGTGCATGTCGTTTTATAAAGACTTAAATCTTTTATTCTTTTAGACTTGATAGTATATGTAAATATTTAATTTATCATTACTTTAGACTTGATAGCACATGTCTTTTAATAAAGACTTAGAATATTCCGTGTCTTTTATAAAGGCTGAAATGTATCATTATTTTCCGTATAATGATAGTCCATGAACTTTATAAATACTTAATTTACCAATTCTTTTCTATTGAGGAATCGTACTTTCCATGACTTATTTTCTATTAAGTTGACACCTAAGTCGTCGAAGGAAGTTGTCATATTTTCTCGCATTAACTTATGTATGTCGAGTATAAGTCCCTCTTTTTCTCTATATAGTATGTATGGTATTTATCAAACGAGATATGATAGCAGTGCTATCTCTCTATAGTCCCTTGACAATTAGCTCTTTCTACTTTAATCTCTGTAAGTCTTCCATGTCAACATTAAGAAGAGTGGCTGCGACTTCCTCTACTCGGACTCAATCATACTTGGATAAAGTACTAGGTATGGTGTCTTAGTGGGAATAAATTTTAACGAAACAGGTATCCTAGTAGGTGTAGATATTATCCTCAGATGTTGTTCTCTGGGTCCTTAAAACTTAGCTTCGTCTTTCAGCTCATCTCCACAATTATCAACTTCACATGCCAAGTGCCACTAATTTCTCAAATCTTTAACTCTATATAGCCTTCTCTATTGCTCTAGGCTGTCATAGCTTTTCAGTGTTTGGAGATCTTCAATGCAGAGAGCCTCCTTCAGTAGTTTTTGACCTGTAACTTTGGGAATCTATATTTTATTCTAAGGCCACTGGATTTATTTTTATCAAATGGGTAGTGGTAGGCAGATGAGATTTCGGGCTCTTGCCTGTCTATTCTTTCTTAGTTTTCTTTATCAAGCTGCAGCAGGAGGAAGTGGGTATGTGAAGACAGAGGGCACCCATTTTTCTGTCAATGGGAATGCTCTGTTTGTCAATGGGTTCAACTCTTACTGGTTGATGACTATGGCAACAGATACAGCACAGAGGAATAAGGTGACCTCTGTTTTTGAAGAAGCTACAGCTCATGGGCTCAATGTTGCCAAGACTTGGGCTTTCAATGATGTCCAGTACAAGGCATTGCAGACTTCACCTAGTGTATATGATGAACAAGTATTTCAGGTTCATGCATGGGCCCTATATTTGCTGGCATTGTTTGTTTTTTGTATTTTGGTGGCTGGATCTGATGACATTGTTTGTTTTTCTATTTGTGGTGGTTGTTTTGCTTTCTCTGTTTTGTAATGAAGGACCTGGACTTCGTGGTCTCTGAGGCCAACAAGTATGGTCTCAGACTAATACTTAGCCTGGCAAACAATTATGTGAACTTTGGAGGAAAAGCTCAATATGTACAATGGGATAGCTATGATGGACAGAATCTCCACTCAGAAGATGATTTCTTCACCAATCCCATTGTTAAAAGCTATTATAAGAACCATATTAAGGTAACTGACTGTATGTGTGCCATGTTAAGATAACTGACTGTATATATGACATGTAAAGGTAACTGACTGTATATATGCGTATCTGTCTCATCATATGAATACATTTGCTTCATTGTATATACACATACATAGAAGGATTTGTGTAGAATAGATATACACACAAAAAGATAATCAAATTTGCATTCAACGACCCGTTTTCTTGTAGAATGTATTGACTAGAGTGAACAGCATTAGTGGAGTAGCCTACAAGGATGATCCTACAATATTTGCTTGGGAGCCCATGAATGAGCCTCGTTGTCAAAGTGATCCTTCGGGGAGGACCATCCAGGTGAGATAGCAGCTATTGTTTTTATATCAAATCTGGAAAATGGGAAACAAATGTAATCAGAGATTCAATCAAGGATGTTGTCTTTTAAGATCTTATTTCTATGGTTCAACATCACTGTCAATAGCTATTCTAGTTCTTATTTTGGTGGGGTTCTGCTAATAATTTACTTCTCTAGAAAATTAATTATTTGATAATGATTTGTGTGTAACTGTGATGAGTAAAACTGGTAGCTTTTGGCTTGTGATGAACAAACAGATTTGATAATGATTTGTGTGTAACTGTGATGAGATGAAAATGTCTGAGTACCGAGTGCGAAATAATTGGAAGAATATTTCCAAGTTCAATGCCTTAACATCTGCTCAATAGGATCTATTGGTTATACCTTAAGGAGATTCATGGGATTTGTCATCATAGCTTCCATAAATTCTAGTTCAACAACTACCTTAGTATCTATCTCAACAACCACTTTAGTTGCTAGCTTAGCACTTATGGTGGAGGACATATCGGTAGGAACTACAATAGTTTAATATAAACATAACAGATTTAGGTTTGGTTGGTTTATTTGTTGGTAGCATAAATGGCTAGTAGGAACTACAATAGTTTAATAGTATTATGTAATCTCTATTGTAATTTTATATATTCTTCTTGTATCTCCATATATCTCATTCCCCAATGTAATTTCCCTGTTGATTTAATGAAATCCCCTTGAGGAAACCTTTCATCCCATTCATGGGTCATGTGTGATTATTGTTCCTATGTTTCCAGTTTGTTATGAAATTTCATGATATAACCTCCATTTCATTAAATATGGAAAAATCTAACATAATATGGACTAAAATTTTCTCAAATTATCCTTTTTAATGCCCAAAAATAGTCCTTCTAAAGTGCAATTTCCGATTCCAAAAGTGTATGTTTGAGAATGCCACTAGGGATTAGGGCTTGTAGCTTCAGGGATTTGGGAGAAACCATTAATATCATGACCAAAGAAACTTGGGAATCACTCATCCTTTCAAATATTAGACCAACCCACATAGTATTAGACTTGACCAATTTGTCCACTATTAGGATAGAGATAATCGTGGATGGTGTAATCATTTCTGTGGAATCCTAGGAATATCCAATGGATTTCCTATTACTACAAATGATATCCTGTCTTGAGGGCCATCCTATGATATTGGGAAGGGCATGGCTAGCCATGTTCAATGCATACATGAGATGTAGATCAGAGAATATGATAATTTCCCATGTATACCTCACCAGAAACGTAATTCTTTATCAACCAACAAAATGCAGCATGACGTGTGAGAATTATTTATGGGATAAATATAAATTTGAATATTAAAATGTGCATGTCGTCCTCACAATTGATAAATATTTGTATTTTAATTACAAGACAAAATATGATGGTATCAACAATTTATCAGTAATCCAAAGAAGTCATGGGAAGCAATGGGATATCCATCTATTATCTATTTTCCCATTCAGTTGAGGATGCAAAATCTATACCACATTTTTCCCATTAGTTGTATAGATAATATTGAAGTTGATATGGTAGGTATCAAAACAACCGTAGGTTTTGAATCAATAGAGATCATGGGTGGAACAAATTCATAGCCAACATTGCTAGGAATCTAATGGACTTACGCAAACTATGGGATAATTGACTTGAAAAACTAAATGATGACCTTCAAGACTGATGGCATGAAGGTAACACAACATATATATCCAAACTAAGAATTGTGATACACAAAGCCAATGCAAGAAAATATGGAGCGAAATGTCTTGGAAAAAAAATATTTTCTAAGATCAATAAAAAGGGAAGATTATGTAAACCCAAAAGTAGAGGGATTCGAAAGCTGGAGAAGCATTAAGTCCTTCGAAAATTATTCCAAGGAGGAGTGGGACAAATTGACAAATGGGTGACATGGACTCTCATCAAGACATTGTGCAATGATGAAATCAATTCAATGGGTTGGAGTAGAATTACATGATTCACCAAGGTATAATAGAACCAATAGTATAGACCAGTTCCTTAGGAAAATGGACTTAGTCACACAGGAATATCGCATGGATGTTTTGGATACAACACTCAAATGGACTCTTGCAAAATGGTGGGAAACACACAAACATGACATGCCGGGTTGGGAAACGAGTTAGTTGGAATTTATGATTAGGTTCAATCCATTTATGCATGCCAATATGGTCCTAACATATTTTATGGAAACAAGGATGGCTATCAACTCAAGACTTAGGTTTTTTGGTGGATTATGATCACTCTTGGGAAAATTTTGTATCAAAAATGTAGAGAGTGTACACCAGACTTGGTGATTTTGTTGATGAACTAGTCTGGGATGAGTATGCCTACTGCCAAATCTTTGACATTGTACAGTGTGATGAAAGGATACATGAGACTGCAGAAGATTTTGCATCGTATTTTAGTGACACCCTACTTAAAAGAGCTATCTACTTTTTGTAGGCTAGTTTTAGTTCAGAGAAAAAAAAGAGGAAAAGTAGGAAAAAATTATTGAGTGCAATTCTTCCAAAAGGTAGTAGTCTGCTAAATCACTTAACCAATGACATAAACGGTTCTTCTTTTGAACCATTGTTAAACATGGTAAACAGAGTTGTTGCTAATATGAACTTGGCAAGATGGGTACTGTTCCTAAAACCTAGATTTTTGCCTTTACATCAAGAAATAAAGACTAACAAACAACCTGGAATTGGTGCTTCAAAACATAGCCAATAGAACAAAATTCAATCTGGAGATGAATATTGTAAAATGGAACCAGCTGATTATTAAAGGTTTATGAACTACTTTATTTGCACTCTAGATACATTGTTTTGACAGTTTCCCATCTATTCTCAGAAGAGAAGACATCATTTAAAATTGATGAGCTTCATGGAGAAGACAATTCTTAGTCACTAGGTTGACATGTCCTTAGAATTAAAAGTTCATTCTGTTAAAACTTAGTATCTTTCTTCTCTGAAAGCATTCACAAAGTTAAAAACCTCTACTAATGGAAATCGGGGGCGATCTAGCTGATTAAAACCTCTACAACTGGAAATCGGTGGCGATTGAAGGGTTCATGATAAATTTAACAGGAAATCGGGGGTAAATGGAATATTTGCAGCAAATTTCAAAGGGAGAATTCATTATTTCTTCTTGCATGATGCGAAAACACCCACTTTTCCTCTTGCATGATGCCACAAGAAGGTGACAACATGGTCTCCGTTTGGAATTTTGGTGGACGCGTGGAAGATAGCACTGCCTCAAACTTAATGAAAAGTGTTGGTTGTTTAATATCTAAATATTTTTTGAGCTATAGTGGGTTGCATATCACATCCAATCTGAAGTGGGCAGTAAAGGATAGTGGAATGAACATTAATATACAAGGTGTGAATTTTACAGGGAGTGTACAGGGAAAATAAGCCGAACAAAATATTGTTGTAGAAGATTGAGAAAATACCTAAAACGTTCGTCCTAACCAAAATGCAACACAACCTAATCTGTGAAAGTCCCTTTATGAAAAATCAGTAAAATCGAGCCTAAGGAGATGCAAGTCGATACCCACGCGCCGCTATGAAGTGAAGCTTTCCAACCCATGACTGAAATTCCCGACCTGATCGAGCAATATGAAGTGAAGTTTTCCAACCCATGACTGAAATTCCCTACCTAATCGAGCAATTTCTCTTCCCGACAAATGAGCAAAAACGATGATTTCAATGTCATTAGCTGTATAGCCTTTCAAGTTTTCAAAAGATATTTGTCAAATTGGGGAAAATTAAGTTTAAGGATTTTTTCTTAATTTATAGGTGTCATTGGGGGAAATTAAGTTTAAGGTTTTTTTTTTTAATTTATAGGTGTCCTTCGAATGAGTTATGAGTGATTTAATTTACCATTTTTATAGAAAATTGTTGTGTTGTTTTGAAATTTTTTTTATAAAACTAATTAATTATTATTTTTTGAAACTATTGGAGTTATTTTAAATGTTCATGTTATTTTTGTGACCATTCATTGAACTTATGCAAATATTTACATAGGAGATAACCAAAAAAATTTAGTCGCTTTGCTAGGGTTTCAGCTCACACATTAGGGTTCTCGGGTTCACCTCTTCTGTAGACGTCATGGCCACCATTGATGGAGGTTCCCAACCATCCTCCTCCTCTATGCTCCCTCCTAAAATCAAATCTTTCATGTGCCTAGTTCCCAATTGCCCTCCTCCTCGCCTTTCAAAAGAGAGTCTCCATATACATGAATTTGTCAAACACCATTTTCAGAATTATGTATTTAAACCGAATTCTCCATTTGATAAATTTGTAGAATTTATCTACTACTGCGAACAACTCATTATTTTATGCTGCATGCTTTCAGTCACAACATTCCTTCCTGTTTTTTAAGCAACAGTTAAGCCAGATTTCCCTTTTTTGTGAACATAGGTAGCTTGTTCCATTAAAATAATCCTTTTAGCGGAATATAAGCAAATTATATCACCTATCTTGTGACAGATCATTGTATCATCCTTGTCCATATTCCTTGCTCAATTTCCTTTATTAAATGGCCGAAATTAACATCTCCCTTTAGATACGCCAGAAATACTGGCATTGTATTGCGGAGTAAATTTGCAATTTTCTTGTCATAAACTGTTTGAGCAGATATGTTTCTCTGCACTAAAATCTAGTTGTCCCTGTTATGCATCAAGAAGTAATGGACACACAAGTTGAGGATTCACAAGATGCATAGGTGAAGTTTGACATGGCTTAAATTTAAGTACTCACTGGAGTGGTTGTAGTGGAAGGGTAAGCAATGTTAACTTCTGGTTGTGGTATTTATAACCAATGTTCTCTGTTGGTCCAAACTTGGGCATGATTGTCTCCTTGGACTATTAAATGGCTCCTTTTGGTCTTTTAAGGACAAAGAGGCTTCTATGTGGTATTTTGGACTGTTAAATGGCTCCTTTTGATTTGACTTCCATGCACTGCTACTTTGTTTATAAACTAATAGTGTTTGCACTAAATATGCTTATTTTGTTGTGGGTAGCCCGGCCTAACTAAAGCCAAAACAAAATTGAGCCACATCAACCATGGATCCTTCATAAACCACACATACTGACATTGCATTACCTCATTCCTTATTCTGCTTGTAGACAACTTGTAATCAAGTGAAACCCTGGCCATATATAATTGAGTATGANTTGCAATCAAGTGAAACCCTGGCCATATATAATTGAGTATGGAGATGTATGGGTATCATACATAACATATACATTACATGAGCACATTGTTGGTGGGATGTTTCCAAAGGGCATGAAAAGGACTTGAATTAAATTTGTATTGAAGCCATATGAGTGGCACAACCATAGCGTCTAAAGCCTAATTGCATTGTATCGACATTGTTTCTAATGGACCTTGGATTTGTGAGGATACCCTTATCTTGTTCTCTTCATGTTTTAAAGGTTTTTCTAATGACCATATAACTTAGTTATATTTCCCTATGTGTGTGGAGTTCTATGAGAATAGGAAGCGAAGAATACCAAAAGTAAACGAGGAAGGCGAAATGTAGAAAGGAAATAGAAAGCCAAGCCTAATTTGGAAATGATTTGCATTGTTGGGTTACCCTAAAGGAAGAAGGGAAGGAAGGGAAGGTGTTTGCTAATATTATATTATAGAATAAGGAAGGATTAGAAAAAGATTGAGGCTAAGAAGGAAGAGAAAAACAAGGGTACATAACAATATAGGAAACCTTTTATGGGGACATTCATGGTAAGGAAGACTGGAAAAATCAAAAGAGGACACCGTAGGGGTTGGATAAATGAAGAAGGTATGCTAAATAGATGTTAAGGGGGCACATAACATATGAGAAAAGGACACAATCATTCACTAATACTATAGGCACATTAGTCAACCCAAAAGGAACCACCACAAACCCACAATTCTCAAATCAAAATGTAAAAGCTGTTTTCATGGTATTTTCATCCTTTATTTATAGATGATCATACCCCAATCATAGATCAATATTAAAAAACATTATGGCCCCTTTAATATAACCCTAAATCCATAGATATAAGGAAAGGGATATTTTATTATATTAACTTTGGGTGGAAAAAGAAATCTTGGAATAGGTGCTTCCTTCCATGGACTTGGAAGTGTAAGGGGTAAATTAAGTCTTGAATACTTGAGTGTATTGTTTAAGTGTACTTGGTATCTTGAACAGTATTTATGGATGTTCCATGGAAGATGAAAAGGAAGAGTCTTGGAAGACAAGGGTGAAAGTAATAGTGGTGATATGGGAATAGTTAATCCAATTGGTCAAGGTGATGTATTAGGATCACTTCACTAAGATGGAGACCAATGAGTGGTTTAAATTATTGGTTCAAAGGTTTCAAGTTGTGACAAACCAAGTAGAGGCATATTTGCAACCTAAATTCAAATCATATAGTGGAGTGAAGTATGCCAAAGGAAACGGAAACATCTCAACAAGGAAGTATAAAAAATTGTGTAAGTTTAGAGGTAAGAATATTATTTGTTTCCTTTGTTACAAAGAAAATGTTCATATTAAATTTTCTTTGAAGGAAAGTATAGAATACTTGGAAGAAGTCCATGTATAAAAGGATTGATAGGTAGATTTGGAGGTTATAGGTTCCTTGGCAATTGGTCTATGAAATTTCATGAAAAAAGGTCAAGCACATGGTTTTCAAGGTGAAAGTAGGCATGAAATTTGTATTTTGAACGTTATAGTCAATTGTTTGAAAGTGGTGTTTTTAGTAGACAAAATTTAAACCCATATATTATAATTTAATGAACTGCTAAAGGAATTTATTGTAAGGATAAGAGTAGCATGGCCTCATTCAAGATGGTGAACTTTGTAGTGAAGGTAGCAACCAAAGTAGTTCTTTTTTCACCTTTTGAGGTTCGGGAATGGTTTGGTGTTTTAGAGTTGGAATTGGTTCAATTGAATGAACATAAAATAATCTTAAGATCAGATTTCTGAAACTTTCCAAAGTAGTTGTTTTTCCACATGAAATTTTTTTATGTTCTTGGATGCGACCAAGACATGTGGTTTTCCTATGATGAGTATAAACAAGTTGGGGAGGGTGTCAGTAGTTTCAATTGTGAAGATGATTGAGGTAGTTATCGATCCCATGAACACACATTTTTTTCATACAACAATAAGAATACCTATTTTTGGGTAAAGGAACCTTAAGTGTTCATGAAAGTGTCTCCCACATAGAAAATATGTTGGTAGCATTGGAGAATTTAACAAACATAGTCTTGGAAAAAGTTGTTCGATTGTGTTCTTTAGTGAAAGAGGGGAAGGATGTTGGAGGTAAGTTGAATCTTGAACTAGTAGAAGATGCAATATTTTGTGACAAAGGAATTATCCAAGGTGAATCCTATGGAAGTAATGATTATACACAAGATAAGACAACTCATAAGGATGCATTTTTTTCAATGGAAAACAAGATAACTATTGTGTATCAACAATGCAAAGAGACATTCATTCAATATAAATATTACTTACAAGATGGTGGGTTAATTGAAGGAAGGGTATGTGAATCCAATCCCCTTATGGATGTGCTTCAACATTATATATACCAAGAAATTGAGGGTGTTATTGATGGTGTTTCAATTGTATAAAAAAACTTAGATGTGACAATCTTAGAGGTCACTAAGAAGGATAAATTTACTATTCACAATAAAGGTATGAGTAATTCTACTAAGATGTGAGTTAGGAGGGTACAAAATAATAGAAACATCCAACTATGGAACCTTTAGTGATTATGGACGTAGTGAATGATTTAACATACCTCGGTGAAGGTAGAGAATTGGAATATGTGGCTAGGTAGTGCATAGAGTGTTGTAAGCTTGTATGGAGTGAAGTCTACCAATTTCCGACATGCCTATTGAAAGAACCTTCAAGGAATTATAGGTTTATAAATCTAGTTGATAAAACTTGTGGTGGAAGAAATCCTTGTTGGGCATCATCTTCTCTTCATTGAGGCTAGTTTACATGGATTTATACCCAAGGCTATGCTAGTGGGAATTAAGGTTCCATTATATTGGTTCCTTGTATAAGTTTGTTGAGTTTGATAAGATGAATTAATAGTATTGAGGAATGTGTAGAGACATTTTATTTATTGAACAATGTTATACAAGTAGACTGAAGTGTGGATGGAAGTGACTACTTTTGGAAAGAAAAAGTGCATTCTCATGGTTTGGATATGATGGATGGATTAGATACCCAACTACTTTTGGACATGGGGTCTGAGAGTGTACATAAGCATGGAATATTAGTCAAAGTATTGAAGAAGTAGAAAGTTTGGAGAAGTGACAGATTTGATAGTTGAGTGGCCTTCTTGGTGAAGGTTCATTCGTAGAGGTAGAATTTACATCTAGGAACTAATGTGCATCATAATTTGAGCATAAGCACTTAAATTAGTAGGATTTTGTAGAAAAGGAGAGATACATGGAAATTCTAGTAGAAACATTTGTGAAATTGATAGATATAGAATTTGTCCCTCTACATACCTCGAAACCTTGAGACCAACCCATAACTCCTCATGAAAATTGAAGGTAAACACCCTACGCAAACAGGGGGGTAACACAACATAAATCTCGTCTTCTATTATTATTGTTGTTTGCTTCTATTTTTTATATTTTTCTAACGTAACAATTGTCATAAACATAATGTAATAGAAAACATCAACCATGAAATGAAATAGGGGATCATGACCAAGGAGTTCTAATATACAGTCAACAGTTCAAACTCAACTGTCATATAATGTTTACAAAATAGACCATATAAACAAATAATTCTAAAGTTAGAGATTCTAGATTATAAAATGAAAAAGACAAATAATTCTACCATTCGTTAAGTGTTAAACTTCCGGGTTACTCTGAAACTGTTTACACCAAGTTTGGGATGCATCATGAAATTTGGCATACATGGTGGATTTTCAGCCCCTGGATAGTATGAGAGGGATTGTAGCATGAAAGATGGTCCATGATGGTTATGCACACTTGTAGTAGCTTTCTCAAAGGATTCCAACCTTAGATGATCATTGGCTTAATGTTCTTCCCCAAGGCATTTGAGATCTCTTGCTTGGATGGTGAGCCTACTGCATGATGGCCACATGAAGGATTCTCTTAGAGGGAGAATGCCCTATAGGATACAAGGAACATTGTGCATTGTGGAGTAATATAAGCCATATATAGCATGTAGCAGCTTGGTTTTTTGTAGTGTTCCACGGGGACACACCTCCGAGGGTCGGGGGCTAACCCCCTGCGTTTCCCACGCCCCGGGGGCTACGGGGCTCCATGTGAGATGTTTCTCGGTGCCTCCTTTTCGATGAAACACGGTGAAACATAGCCTAATGATGGGGGGGATTCTACATTCCCTCCCCCAAACATGGGGGACTCCCACAGCCCCCCCCCCCCCGAAATTTGATTTTTTTTAATAAAAAATTCAAAAACAAATAAAAAAATGAAATTTTAATTTTAATTTAAAAATAAAACTAAAAATTTTTAACCTAGACTTACGTTTACCATTTGGCATTTACAGTTTACCTTTTTATTTTATCCTCCTCGTTCTAAACCAGCCGCAGCTCAACAGCGTGAGCTTCTCCTTGAGCTATGAACCATCTGCTTGTGTGCTGGCCGGTGTGCTGAGAGCCCGTGAGGTTTGATCCTTCATCCTTGTGCTGAGAGCCCGTGATCAATGTGGTGAGAGCTCATGAGAAGTGAGCCATTGATGTGACCATTTTCCAGAGTTGTGACTCGTGAGCTTGTGAGCTGTGGACGTGGACGAACTGGAGCAGTGGCATGAGGAGTGAAGTGTGGACTGTCTACTGATTGGAGGTCGCGTGACTGTGGACTGTGGACAGTGTTGAGACTTGAGAGGTATTTACAATTTTAATTTATTTTAAACTAATTAGAGAAAATAAAGTCAGTTATCTTAACATGGAATACATACAGTCAGTTACCTTAATATGGTTCTTATAATAGCTTTTAACAGTGGGATTGGTGAATAAATCATCTTCGGAGTGGAGATTCTGTCCAGCATAGCTTGCCCATTGTACATATTGAGCTTTTCCTCCAAATTTCACATAATTGTTTGCCAACCTAAGTATTAGTCTGAGACCATACTTGTTGGCCTCAGAGACCACGAAGTCCAGGGCCTTCATTAAAAAATAGAGAAAGCAAAACAACCACCACAAATAGAAAAGCAAACAATGTCAGCAGAACCGACCACCCAAATACAAAAAACAAACAATTCCAGCAGATCTAAGGCCCATGCATGAACCTGAAATACTTTTTCATCATATACACGAGGAGAAGTTTGCAATGCCTTGTACTGGCCATCAATGAAAGCCCAAGTCCTGGAAACATTGAGCCCATGAGCTGCAGCTTCTTCAAAAACAAAGGTAACCTTATTCCTTTGTGATGTATCTGTTGCCATGTTCATCAACCAGTAAGAGTTGAAGCCATTGACAAACAGAGCATTCCCATTGACAGAAAAATGGGTTCCCTATGTCTTCACATACCCACTTCCTCCTGTTGTAGCTTGATGAATAAAACTAAGAAAGAACAGACAGGCAAGAGCCCAAAAGCTCATCTGCCTACCACTAGCTATTTGATAAAAATAACTCCACTGACCTCAAAAAACAATATAGATTCCCAAAGTTACAGGTCAAAACTACTGAAGGAGGCTCTCTGCATTGAAGATCTCCAAACACTGAAAATCCATGACAGCCTAGAGCAATAGAGAAGGCTATATAGAGTTAAAGATTTGAGAAATTAGTGGCACTTGGCATGTGAAGTTGATAATGGTGCAGAGGAGCTGAAAGACGAAGCTAAGTTTTGGGGACCGAGAGAACAACGTTTGAGGATGGCAGAACAAATTTCATGAATGCTCACATGGGGATGTGACTTTATGCCACTGTTCAACCTATCAGGATTGATCTCCATAGGGAATGGAGAATATAACTTTATAGGAAACACCAAAACCAAAATGAAAATGGATATGAGGAGGGAAATAATGAAAATGGGTATTTCCCACTGGGTACTCAGACATCTTCATCGCCCAATTTATTTGGTGATCATATGTAAATTATCCTCCTAGACCTAAGGTGCACATTGTTACACTCTAGAGGGTTGATGTTAGAGGTATAACCAATAGATCCTACTGAGCAGATGTTAAGGCATTGAAATTGGAAATATTCTTCCAATTATTTCCCACTGGGTACTAAGACATCTTCATCTCCTATTTTCATCTCATCATAGTTACACACAAATCATTATCAAATAATTAATTTTATAGAGAAGTAAATTATTAGCAGAACCCCACCAAACTAAGAACTAGAATAGCTACTAAAATTGATGTTGAACCATAGAAATAAGATATTAAAAGACAACATCCTTGATTGAATCTCTGATTACATTTGTTTCCCTTTTTCCATATTTGATATAAAAAAAATAGTTGCTATCTCACCTGGATGGTCCTCCCCGAACGATCACTTTGACAACGAGTCTCGTTCATGAGCTCCCAAGCAAATATTGTAGGCTCATCCTTGTAGGCTACTCCACTAATGCTGTTCACTCTAGTCAATACATTCTGCAGGAAAACATGTCGTTGAATGCAGATTTGATTAGCTTTTTGTGTGAATATCTATTCTACACAAATCCTTCTATGTATGTGTATATACAATGAAGCAAATGTACACATATGATGAGACAGATACGCATATATACAGTTAGTTACCTTAACATGTCATATATACAGTCAGTTATCTTAACATGGGATACATATAGTCAGTTACCTTAATATGGTTCTTATAACAGCTTTAAACAGTGGGATTGGTGAAGAAATCATCTTCTGAGTGGACATTCTATCCAGCATAGCTAGCCCATTGTACATATTGAGATTTTCCTCCAAAGTTCACATAATTGTTTGTTAGGCTAAGTATTAGTCTGAGACCATACTTGTTGGCCTCAAAGACCACGAAGTCCAGGGCCTTCATTACAAAATAGAGAAAGCAAAACAACCGCCACAAATAGAAAAACAAACAATGTCAGCAGATCCAGCCACCCAAATACAAAAAACAAACAATGCTAGCAGATCTAGGGCCCATGCATGAACCTGAAATACTTGTTCATCATATACACTAGGAGAAGTCTGTAATTCCTTGTACTGGCCATCATTGAAAGCCCAATTCCTGGCAACATTGATCCCGTGAGCTGCAGCTTCTTAAAAAATAGAGGTAACCTTATTCCTTTGTGCTGTATCTGTTGCCATAGTCATCAACCGATAAGAGTTGAACCCATTGACAAACAGAGCATTCCCATTGACAGAAAAATGGGTGTACTTTGTCTTCACATACCCACTTCCTCCTGTTGCAGCTTGATGAAGAAAACTAAGAAAGAACAGATAGGCAAGAGCCCAAAAGCTCATCTGCCTACCACTACCCATTTGATAAAAATAACTCCACTGACCTCAGAAACAATATAGATTCCCAAACTTACAGGTCAAAACTACTGAAGGAGGCTCTCTGCATTGAAGATCTCCAAACACTGAAAAGCTATGACAACCTAGAGCAATAGAGAAGGCTATATAGAGTTAAAGATTTGAGAAATTAGTGGCACTTGGCATGTTGAGTTGATAATGGTGTAGAGGAGATGAAAGACGAAGCTAAGCTTTGGGGAACCAGAGAACAACGTCTAAGGATGGAAGAACAAATTTCATGAATGCTCACATGGGGATGTGACTTTATGCCACTGTTCAACCTATCAGGATTGATCTCCATAGGGAATGGATAATATAACTTTATAGGAAACACCAAAACCAAAATGAAAATGGATATGAGGAGGGAAATAATGAAAATGGGTATTTCCCACTCGGTACCGTACATCTTCATCTCCCAAGTTGTTTGGTGATCATATGTAAATTATCCTCCTAGACCTAAGGTGCACATTGTTACACTCTAGAGGGTTGATGTTAGAGGTATAACCAATAGATCCTACTGAGCAGATGTTAAGGCATTGAACTTGGAAATATTCTTCCAATTATTTCGCACTGGGTACTCAGAAATCTTCATCTCCCATTTTCATCTCATCACAGTTACACACAAATCATTATCAAATAATTAATTTTCTAGAGAATTAGATTATTAGCAGAACCCCACCAAAATAAGAACTAGAATAGCTACTAAGAGTGATGTTGAACCATAAAAATAAGATATTAAAAGACAACATCTTTGATTGAATCTCTGATTACATTTGTTTCGCATTTTCTAGATTTGATATAAAAACAATAGTTGTTATCTCACCTGGATGGTCCTCCCCGAGGGATCACTTTGACAACGAGGCTCGTTCATGAGCTCCCAAGAAAATATTGTAGGGTCATCCTTGTAGGCTACTCCACTAATGCTGTTCACTCTAGTCAATACATTCTGCAAGAAAACGTGTCGTTGAATGCAGATTTGATTAGCTTTTTGTGTGTATATCTATTCTACACAAATCCTTCTATGTATGTGTATATACAACGAAGCAAATGTACGCATATGATGAGACAGATATGCATATATACAGTTAGTTACCTTAACATGTCATATATACAGTCAGTTATCTTAACATGGCATACATACAGTCAGTTAGCTTAATATGGTTCTTATAATAGCTTTTAACAGTGGGATTGGTGATGAAATCATCTTCTGAGTAAACATTATGTCCAGCATATCTATCCCATTGTACATATTGAGATTTTCCTCCAAAGTTCACATACTTGTTTGCCAGGCTAAGTATTAGTTTGAGACCATACTTGTTGGCCTCATAGACCACGAAGTCCAGGGCCTTCATTACAAAGAAGAGAAAGCAAAACAACCACCACAAACAGAAAAAAAAACAATGTCAGCAGATCCAGCCACCCAAATACAAAAAACAAACAATGCTAGCAGATCTAGGGCCCATGCATGAAACTGAAAGACTTGTTCATCATATACACCAGGAGAAGTCTGCAATGCCTTGTACTGGCCATCATTGAAAGCCCAAGTCCTAGAAACATTGATCCCATGAGCTGTAGCTTCTTCAAAAACAGAGGTAACCTTATTCATCTGTGTTGTATCTATTGCCATAGTCATCAACCAGTAAGATTTGAACCCATTGACAAACAGAGCATTTCCATTGACAGAAAAATGGGTGCCCTCTGTCTTCACATACCCACTTCCTCCTGTTGTAGCTTGATGAAGAAAACTAAGAAAGAACAGACAGATAAGAGCCCAAAAGCTCATCTGCCTACCACTACCCATTTGATAAAAATGACTCCACTAACCTCAGAAAACAATATAGATTCCCAAAGTTACAGGTCATAATTACTGAAGGAGGCTCTCTGCATTGAATATCTCCAAACAATGAAAAGCTATGACAGCCTAGAGAAATAGAGAAGGCTATATAGAGTTAAATATTTGAGAAATTAGTGGCACTTGGGATGTGAAGTTGATAATGGTGTAGAGGAGCTGAAAGACGAAGCTAAGTTTTGGGGACCGAGAGAACAACATTTGAGGATGGAAGAACAAATTTCATGAATGCTCACATGGGGATGTGACTTTATGCCATTGTTCAACCTGTCAGGATTGATCTCCATAGGGAATGGAGAATATAACTTTATAGGAAACACCAAAACCAAAATGAAAATGGATATGAGGAGGGAAATAATGAAAATGGGTATTTCCCACTGGGTACTTAGAAATATTCATCTCCCAAGTTGTTTGGTGATCATATGTAAATTATCCTCCTAGACCTAAGGTGCACATTGTTACACTCTAGAGGGTTGATGTTAGAGGATAGGAAGGTTGACATTTCAGTTTTTTTAACTGTATACTTATTTGGATTCAGGTTGGATTGCATTGGAAATTGAGGTGCTATTACATGAGCATTCATTGGAGCATTCAATGGAAGTTGCAATTGTGGTTGCATAGGTAACTGTGAAGGTAGTTATGGTTGTTGTATTGGGAATTTTTTTCCAAGAAGGGAGGACTACACTAGTTTTGTGACCAAGAGAGGCTTTGGATTGATTAATTCAACCATTGTACCCATGGTGAAGGGTACTGTAACTTTTGAGGACTTTGTCATGCCAGAGTTGGAAATTATGTTTCTCGAGGACCATATTTATTATTATAAGCATTAAAAAAATGCAGAAGAGTCATGGTTGATACCTTGTGGTTGAGATTTCCATGGATTATTCAGGGATAACAAGTAGGATGGCTCAACTTACTAGTCCCTTGGTACACTTATTTTACTCATAGGATTTATGGGCATGATTTTGTAGGATGATCCTAATCCCACCCACAAAGTTCAACAATTTTACATAAAAATTCCTTTCACGAATGTTTTTTTCTACATTGTGGGAAGAAAATAGCAAGTTCATTCTCAGTATCAAATTTGTATTTTATTACCTTGAAAAAAATATAGCTGGGAAGATAATGTGTTGAGGATATCAGTCTTAAAATCCTTTAACAAGATTTCAATCTCCACATAGGTTACTCCTCCATCGGATAAATTCATGGCTTTGTTGGAAAAGTCTTTGATTCCTATTTACTTATAGAATCTCCCCACGATAATATTTTTCATAAGTAATAGATTTTCTCATACATTTCTTTTGATATTTCATATTTTACCACTAGGTTCACCATATCCAGCCATTCATCCTGCATCCCTCAAATTAAAATTGTCTTCAAGATGTCACCACCTAGAGTGTTGTGTGGATACCTATGCAAATTAGATTGAAAACACTCTACATATTCCTCCAGGTTCCCTTCTTCCTTATGTGTCATATTAAATGTATCCTCCCTCAACTCTGAAGATTTGCAATACTTTTGGTAATTCTCAAGAAATGAAATTTCATAGCAAACTGGAAACATAACAAACTGGAAATTTCATAACAAACTGGAAACATAGGAACAATAATCACAGATGACCCATGAATGGGATGAAAGGTTTCCTCAAGGGGATTTCATTAAATAAACAAGGAAATTACATTGGAGAATGAGATATATGGAGATACAAGAAGAATATACAAAACTACAATAGAGATTACATAATACTATAGAAAAAAGTTTGAATACGTCTGGCCCAAACACACCAAAAGAGTCATAAGCTCTATCTTCTAATGTCTCTCTGATCAAACAAAAATTGGAAGGAGTTACACTCTGCTTCCAAAATATGTGATCCATTTCTTGTGATAATTTTGTCCTTCTTATAGTGCTCCTACATTTTCCTGTTACAACTATATCTTATTGAATTCTTACTAGCCATTTATGCTACCAACAAATAAACCAACCAAACCTAAATTTGTTATGTTTATATTAAACTATTGTAGTTCCTACTGATATGTCCTCCACCATAAGTGCTAAGCTAGCGACTAAAGTGGTTGTTGAGATAGATACTAAGGAAGTTTTTGAACTAGAATTTATGGAAGCTATGATGACGAATCCCATGAATCTCCTTAAGGTATAACCAATAGATCCTACTGAGTAGATGTTAAGGCATTGAACTTGGAAATATTCTTCCAATTATTTCCCACCGGGTACTCAGACATCTTCATCTCCCAAATTCACATATCTAGGTTTTTGTTGAGACTGTAAGAGGATGGCAGCAATTTTCTGAAAACAGAGCAAGTATTAGAAAGTAGCCCAAAATCATCAAGCAATTTATCTAAGATAAGAATCAAGATTGGCAGAATTAAATGATTGGCATACTCTAATAAATGTATGACATAATTAGATGATTAGCATGCCCTTATAAATGTATGGCATAATCTAGCAGATTGATTAAAAATCTTAAAACCGAACCTTTCATAGTCTAGCAGATTCATAAAAATATAATAAAATATGGAATTATGATATAGAAACGAATATCAGAAGCATATACTTGAAAAGTGTCTCCCACATAGAAAATATGTTGGTAGCATTGGAGAATTTAACAAACATAGTCTTGGAAAAAGTTGTTCAATTGTGTTCTTTAGTGAAAGACGGGAAGGATGTTGGAGGTAACTTGAATCTTGCACTAGTAGAAGATGCAAGATTTTGTGACAAAGGAATTCTCCAAGGTGAATCCTATGGAATTAATGATTATACACAAGATAAGAGAACTCATAAGGATGCATTTTTTTCAATGGAAAACAAGATAACTATTGTGTATCAGCAATGCAAAGAGACATTCATTCAATGTAAATATTACTTACAAGATGGTGGGTTAAGTGAAGGAAGGGTATGTGAATCCAATCCCCTTATGGATGTGCTTCAACATTATATATACCAAGAAATTGAGGGTGTTATTGATGGTGTTTCAATTGTATAAAAAAACTTAGATGTGACAATCTTAGAGGTCACTAAGAAGGATCAATTTACTATTCACAATAAAGGGATGAGTAACTCTACTAATATGTGAGTTAGGAGGGTACAAAATAATAGAAACATCCAACTATGGAACCTTTAGTGATTATGGACGTAGTGAATGATTTAACATACCTCGGTGAAGGAAAAGAATTGGAATACGTGGCTAGGTAGTGCATAGAGTGTTGTAAGGTTGTATGGAGTGAAGGCTACCAATTTCCCACATGCCTAATGAATGAACCTTCAAGGAATTATAGGTTTAGAAATCTAGTTGATAAAACTTGTGGTGGTAGAAATCCTTGTTGGGCATCATCTTCTCTTCATTGAGGCTAATTTACATGAACATACCTCCTTCACACAGCAACAATGCAGCCTCCTTGAGTCCTTCACATGGCAAAAACACAACCAATTAAACACTACAATGTGAACTTAGCCTCTTTAATAGACTGAGCTCACCCTTCATACCAATTTTTTGAGCAAGAATCAAATCCCATCGAATGTTGAATTTCCCATTTGGGTTTCTAGGGAAAAAATATCTATTTTGTATGGCGTATTCAATTTCTATGTGATTGTATGGATCTTTTTTATTGTTTCTGCTCACATGTTAATTAATTCCTCCACCATCAAATTTATTTTTGGGTTAATTCATATGTATGTTAACTATCTCCTTGAAGTCACTAATGGGAATCATTGCTATTGCATTTGTAAATTCACTACAGCATTGAAAAATTACTCCCATGCATATCATTTCCAAGTTAATTAAATTGATCTTCCTGATAATTGTGTAGTATGTCGTTGGTTTTGCATTCTCCAATAGCTATCATATGGTTAACCCTTTGCATGAAGCAAAACATCCCCAAATTGTACGTTGTAGTAATTCCACACAGACACCCCCATGGTAACAAAAATGAATACACAGTCTAGTGATCACGGTTTATGAGAAACATTGACAAAATAAGCCTTCATATCATCACCTACAGCCAGTCCATTTGAATAAGAATTTGGTCAACAATATTCTAGTTTGTTTGGTTGTTGTTTATTACTTAGTACAATTACCTTGAAAACAGTTCAACAACATTACCTTTTCATTCACTTGTGAACAATGACATTGAGGGAAGCATTGATATGCATGTTATGGCTTAAATGACCTTGTAGCCTTGCAGTGATTCCCATACAAGAGTGCTGGGATTCACTCATCTTGGCCTAACTAAGTCAGCCTTTTTTATGCTTGTATTTTCTAAGGGTACAAAACTAGTTTAAGAGTGTTGTCTATGCACAGTCAGATCACAGGCTATTATACTCAGCTGAGAACAAAGCGCCATTCACCTTATTATTGGATGTTTATGATTGGAACTCGGTAGAAGTACTAGTTTGAACATTAGACAACAATGAACAAGCCCAAAGACAAAGTTATCAAAACCATTCCTATATACATGTTGGTAAGTAGTAGCAGAGAAGTTTGCACTAAAAATTGCACCAAGAAAGAGAACAAAAATTATTTTCCATAGAAGATCCATATTGGTGAAATGATTGGGTTACCTGTTGCAATTGAACACCTTAAGACAAATGTACATATAATCTGGTGGTATAATTACACCCTTTTATTAACAAAATTCACTGTTCATGAGTATAGATATCAGCCACAATGTTATTCAAACTTTAGCTGCAAATTGGTAATAGTTGACAGTGCAAACTTGATTTAGTATCTCATGATAAAGGTCTAGAAGAAAAGCCTCAGAACTGTTCCCCTCGTACTGCTTTAAGGAGAATAAAGGGTCTGAAAAATCAGCTGTCGTAACCATTTTGATTGACATTTTCCCACTCATTTCTTACACAATAAAACCAAAAAAAAGAAGGTTGTGACTATCTAAAACATATGAGGCTAGTTTCTTCAGCCCAAGTGAAATGTTTGATAGATCCAATGTTCCACTAGACTGTGCCATAATTGTCAAATTTTGACCTGAAGATGTATGCACAAGATCAGACCTCACAGAAGTAGCATTTGATGATGATACACCTGCCACTAAAACTGACCTGTTTGGCTGCTGATGTAAATTAATTAAGTGGCCATATGATCCTGCTGGTATTGCTGAGTTGGAATTTAGTTTGTGAGGACTGTTGAAAGCCAAAAAAAAGATTCTACAGGAGCCAAAAAAAATGTCCAAATGAATACAACACCCTATTATGGATATTCTGGAAACCACAACATACATAAATCCTAGTTGTAGGTCACTTCTTTTATTTTTCATGTCTCTTTCTTTCCAACTCAGGCTACAAGGTACTGAAAAAATTATTTGAATTTAAGACATTATTGTTAAGTAATTGATATGAGTCAGTTATGTTCCTTTCAAGGGGTTCAATTGTGTTTCATTTAATTCTAGAGGTAGAAAGATAAGATGATTGGTCGGCTCCAGCAAGATACAATTTTATTCGAAATGCATAAAAAACTATGAAACATGACACAACCATATAGGCCTCCATGTCCGTTTCCAACGGGTCGGGCATGTGACATGACCTGACAAATTTTGGACATGATTTTTAATGTGTCCTAAAATGCATGACATGTTTTGGGCATGTGTCAGGATAGAAAATGAAAGATAAGGAGAATACCACTTCTAAGGCACTAGCAGGAACACCTCCAACAAGCAAGGTAATGACCATACAATACAAAACGGTCTTAAAAATAATGACCTGCTACCATTAGTATTTCATTTGCAGAGCCTCCAATGAAATGAGGCTAGTTTCTTCAGCCTAAGTGAAAGGTTTGATAGATCCAATGTTCCACCAGATTGTGCCATAGTTGGAAAATTTTGACCTAAAGATGTGTGCACAAGATCAGACCTCACAGAAGTAGCATTTGATAATGATACACCTGCCACTAACACTGACGTGTTTGGCTGCTCATGTAAATTAATTGAGTGGCCATATGATCCTGCTGGTATTGCTGAGTTGGAATTTAGTTTGTGAGGACTGTTAAAAGCCAAAACAAAGATTCTAGACGAGCCAAAACAAATGTCCAAATGAATACAACACCCTATTATGGATATTCTGGAAACCACAACATACATAAATCCTAGTTGCAGGTCACGTCTTTTATTTTTCCTGTCTCTTTCTTTCCAACTCAGGCTACAAGGTACTGAAAAAGATTATTTGAATTTAGGATATTATTGTTAAGTAATTTATATCAGTCAGTTAGGTTCCTTTCAAGGGGTTCAATTGTCTTTCATTTAATTCCATAGGTAGAAAGCTAAGATGATTGGTCGGCTCCAGCAAGGTACGATTTTATTCGAAATGCATAAAAAGCTATGAAACATGACACAGCCATATAGGCCTCCATGTCCGTGTCCAACGGGTCGGGCATGTGACATGACCTGACAAATGTCAGACATTAGTTTTAATGTGTCCTAAAACGCATGACATGTTTTGAGCACGTGTGAGGATAGAAAATGAAAGATAAGGAGAATACCACTTCTAAGGCACTGGCAGGCACACCTCCAACAAGCAAGATAATGACCATACAATAAAAAATGGTCTTAAAAATAATGACCTGTTACCATTACTATTTCATTTGCAGAGCCTCCAATGAAATCAGCCTAGTTTCTTCAGCCCGAGTGAAAGGTTTGATAGATCCAATGTTCCACCAGACTATGCCATAGTTGGCAAATTTTGACCTGAAGATGTATGCACAAGATCATACCTCATAGAAGTAGCATTTGATGATGATACAATTGCCACTAAAACTGACGTGTTTGGCTGCTGATGTAAATTAATTGAGTAGCCATATGATCCTGCTGGTATTGTTGAGTTGGAATTTAGTTTGTGAGGACTGTTGAAAGACAAAACAAAGATTCTACAGGAGCCAAACAAATGTCGAAATTAATACAACACCGTAATATGGATATTATGGAAACCACAACATACATAAATCCGAGTTGCAGGTCACGTCTGCTATTTTTCATGTCTCTTTCTTTCCAACTCAGGCTACAAGGTACTGAAAAAGATTATTTGAATTTAGGACATTATTGTTAAGTAATTTATATGAGTCAGTTATGTTCCTTTTAAGGAGTTCAATTGTGTTTCATTTAATTCTAGAGGTAGAAAGCTAAGATGATTGGTTGACTCCAGCAAGATACAATTTTATTCGAAATGCATAAAAAGCTATGAAACATGACACAGCCATATAGGCCTCTGTGTCCGTCTCCAACGGGTCGGGCATGTGACATGACCTGACAAATGTCAGACATTGGTTTTAATGTGTCCTAAAACACATGACATGTTTTGGGCATGTGTCAGGATAGAAAATGAAAGATAAGGAGAATACCACTTCTAAGGCACTAGCAGGCACACCTCCAACAAGCAAGAGAATGACCATACAATAAAAATGGTCTTAAAAATAATGACCTACTACCATTACTATTTCATTTGCAGATCCTCCAATGAAATGAGGCTAGTTTCTTCCTCCCGAGTGAAAGTTTCGATAGATCCAATGTTCCACCAGACTGTGCCATAGTTGGCAAATGTTGACCTGAAGATGTATGCACAAGATCAGACCTCACAGAAGTATCATTTGATGATGATACAACTGCCACTAAAACTGACGTGTTTGGCTACTGATGTAAATTAATTGAGTGGCCATATGATCCTGCTGGTATTGCTGAGTTGGAATTTAGTTTGTGAGGACTGTTGAAAGCCAAAACAAAGATTCTACAGGAGCCAAAACAAATGTCCAAATGAATACAACACCCTATTATGGATATTCTGGAAACCACAACATACATAAATCCTTTTTGCAGGTCACGTCTATTATGTTTCATGTCTCTTTCTTTCCAACTCAGGCTACAAGGTACTGAAAAAGATTATTTTAATTTAGGACATTATTGTTAAGTAATTTATATGAGTTAGTTAGGTTCCTTTCAAGGGGTTCAATTTTGTTTCATTTAATTCTAGAGGTAGAAAGCTAAGATGATTGGTCAGCTCCAGCAAGATACAATTTTATTTGAAATGCATAAAAAGCTATGAAACATGACACAACCATATAGGCCTCCGTGTCCGTGTCCAATGGGTCGGGCATGTGACATGACCTGACAAATGTCGAACATGAGTTTTAATGTGTCCTAAAACACATGGCATGTTTTGGGCACGTGTCAGGATAGAAAATGAAAGATAAGGAGAATACCACTTCTAAGGCACTGGCAGACACACCTCCAGCAAGCAATATAGTGACCATACAATCAAAATCAGCCTTAAAAATAATGAGCTGCTACCATTACTATTTCATTTGTAGAGCCTCCAATGAAATGAGGCTAGTTTCTTCAGCCCAAGTGAAAGGTTTGATAGATCCAATGTTCCACAAGACTATGCCATAGTTGGCAAATTTTGACCTGAAGATGTATGCACAAGATCAGACCTCACAGAAGTAGCATTTGATGATGATACAATAGCATTTGATGATGATACAACTGCCACTAAAACTGACGTGTTTGGCTACTGATGTAAATTAATTGAGTGTCCATATGATCTCGCTGGTATTGCTGAGTTGGAATTTAGTTTGTGAGGACTATTGAAAGCCACAGGCACACCGGATTGTGGACGTTTATAAGTTGAATATATTCCTGACAAAGTATTAGTGTCAGAAGTTAGTTTAACAGTACCAGTATCTATGTGGGAATCCAACTTTGTGCCCTTTGGACCAAATTTCAACTCTTCATGAGTCTCAGGAAGCTAGCAGTTGCTGCAACACTGGAAAGGTAGTCCAACAGATGGGTAATGTACAGGTAAGGACATTTGAGCTCATGTACGTTGAATTCATGATATTATTGCAGGTTCAAACACTGGCCCATCACCAAGGATTAAAAATGGCTAAGCAAATTCTCCCAAGAAATGGTAATTCCTTGGTCATTTGTCAATTTATTGGGACTTTTAAAAACCCCGACATAAAATTTACAAAAAGAAACAAATAAAAATCCTTAATAAAAAGGAGCATTCTTACACATCCTTCACTCTCAATTCAATTGCAAGTCCCTTTGGATTTAATTACAAGTCCCTTGGTTTTAGCTTATCACTATGTGCTTGTAAAATAGTCTTTTATCAATTTTCAGATGCAATCCACAAAACAATGCACGCAACAATATCATAATAAACCCCCTGTTCTAAAACATATTTGATATGAATGCAAATTGTTTTAATTCGATTGAGGTTTTGAGCCAAATTATGATGTGTAAACTTTGATGCATTGTATCTTTTAAGCATTGAAATGGATCCGCTAAATCATTTCTTATATTCATATTATGGAGGCAGAATGGTGATGTTTCTTATACTCCAAACCTTCTGACCATATTTCTCATTTTGTTACCAATGCATGTTTCTTTTTCATTTTGGTGCCTTTTACTAAGCTTTACATTTTTGGATTGGGGTTGTGAGGGGACATTACAGGGTGCAAGGAAGGAAGTGCCTCAGCTTGGCGAAGCGCCCTAAAGAGCACATAAAGGAGATACACCTGAAGAAGGGTATCATCCTTGTGTTGGATTGCTTGGATCAATACTCAGAATACTATTAGCACATGGAGTGCTTTCTGGGATGCAGGACATTCACAGAGACTAGAAATACATTTGTAAGGAATAATTCTTGGAAAAGGTAGATGCGTTACAAGCAAACTTTTTCTTATGAAGTAATATGTTTGTTTATTGGTGCGTAGAACCAATCCGTGTATTGGATTCTAAGGTATACATTGTTATCGATGTTGATGTTAGTAGACTTGCATATGAATGTTTATAGTGCAAGTTGATGACCAAAGCCCATTAATCTAGAAAGGATTAAGAAGTACAAAAGAAAGCAGTGAGAACTTGAAGAAGGAATGGAGACAAAGATAGGGAAAAGTGGTAACACTGAGGATAGTGTTAAATCTAAGGGGGGAAGGATGTAACATCCCTTACAACCTAGACCTACTACTTACAGTGTAAGTAAACATCACTGTAAGTACCGACTCTAACTCTGTCAAATTGTGGATGTAATTGATAGTGTTAGAAGACTGAAAGTTTCAAACAACTAAAAATGACGATCGGCAATGAATCCACGAGGGGAAAGGGGCATTCCAGAAAAGTAGAACCGAGAGACTCAATGAATGATCGATATGTTTCATCAGAATGCTTGTAAGTGCTAAGAGAATAGAGATTTGTGTTTAATTACTAGCATAACATTCTTTGTTAATTACTAGCATAACATTCTTTGGTATATAAAGTGGATTTGATTGAGAAAACCATGCTCTTTTCATTTGGGAAACAAGGGGGAATCCAATTGTTGGAATACGGTAGTTAAATCTTATATTAATTTATACAATTTTACTATGTTAAGCAGATTGTTTATTGGTGATATAAATATACCGAAGGATAGTACAAAAAATAGGCTCTTACATACAACTATAGAACAAATCTATTAAGATATATATATTTTTAAAACTCGACAACTTTCCTGCATTCGCAGATAATACCTAGTTCCAACCCTTATATATTTTTTAAAATGCCCGCTTGAGAGTTATCAATAAGTAGTTGGCAATATTTAATATAAATTGCTTAGTACATCTCTATGCTATGAGCCAGTAATGCTAATGGGATTGCTTGCTGAAAAGTTGTACGAGAGCTATTCTTACTTTTAATTACACGTATGTTTGGAGGACTTCAGGTGTTAGATTGTTTGTTTTTTTTTTAATGAAAGATTTTTGTAGCATCTCTATTTATTATTAGGATTCGTTCTCAGCAATCGGAATATTTTTCGTTTCAATGTGGGAAATATGCGACGCCCCATTGCTCTAGGATGACCTAGCATGACAAAATCATGCCAGGGCCATGTTTATTGAGAGGTTAAAATCATATTTTGTTGATGGATGTTGAATCGATGGCTGAATGCATGAACGTATTTTTAGACTGAAGTTGCTTACCAGGATTTACTATATAATTTTGGCAAGAACTTGCTTAATTTTCCTCTGAGTATTGCTGGAAGCAGGTGTCACCATCTTTTTTTCTGGTATGTTTTAAGATGTTTTCCCATCAGCCTCGTTTACTTATTATCATGTGGTCCAGTCTGGTTTGAATTATTTTAATACCTGTATTCACTGTATATATATTTCCTCGAAGGAAAAGAGAAAGAAGAAAGGTTTTTAGAAGGTATAAGACTTCCGTAAATACATTTTATGTTACCTTTGGATATAGTTTTATAGTTAGAAAGGGTAATCTATATTGAACTAAAAGATATAATATACTTATCCCACATGCTCTGGGGAAGGAAAACTAGAGCGCTAGGGACTTATAAAAGAAGAAAAGTGCAAAAGAGGGGCACCTTTTGGAAGTGGGAGAAGCTTACAAGAGGGATCGTTCTTTGGCATTTATTTTTCTCTTTGCTTTGAGGAGCGCAGAATGACCTGCATTGAATTACTTTTGGGAATGCTGCATCGTTTTGGGAACCTAAAAGTTCTTGCTGTGGTAGTTTATTGATATCCTGGTGGTTTTACTTGCTGTGGTAGTTTATTGATATCCTGGTGGTTTTTATTAAGAGAGTTCTAGCTATCTTAGTTTTTTGTTATTTATTGCATATGGTTTACTGCATGTATTTTTTTAGATGTTGAATGTGAATCAGAGGCTGGGAGTGCCATCTCCGCATATGGTTTATTGCATGTATTTTTTATGCTGAATGTGAATCACAAGTTGAGAGTGCCATCTTTGCATATGGTTATTGCATGTATTTTTTTTGAGATGCTGAATGTGAATCGCAGGCTCGGAGTGCCATCTCTGCATATGGTTATTGCATGTATTTTTTTTTACGCTAAATGTGAATCGCAGGCTGGGAGTTCCATCTTTGCACATGGTTTGTTGCATGTAATTTTTTAGATGCTGAATGTCAATCGTAGGCTGGGAGTGCCATCTCTGCATATGGTTTATTGCATGTATTTTTGATGCTGAATGCGAATCGCAGGCTGAGAGTGCCATCTCTGCTTATGGTTATTGCATGTATTTTTTTTAGATGTTGAATGTGAATCGCAGGATCAAAGTGCCATCTCTGCATATGGTTATTGCATGTATTTTTTATGCTGAATGTGAATCACAGGCCGAGAGTGCCATCTCTGCCATATGGTTATTGCATGCATTTTTGATGTTGAATGTGAATCGCGGGCTGGGAGTGCCACCTGTGAATATGGTTTATTCCATGTGTTTTTAGAAGCTGAATATGAGATCGCAGGCTGGGAGTGTCCTTCTTTGCTTGTGGTTTATTGCATGTGTATGTTGAATGTGGAAATCACCATTTGCAATGTTCCATCTCTGTATGTGTTTATAAGGCTGAATGTATGATGCTTATTGCATAAGGGTTTTATATGATGAAGGAGAAATCATCATATACAGAACGCACATTTTGAAGTTGTTTATTGCATATACTAAATGTGGAAATCGCAGATTCAGAGTGCCCACCGTTGTATGTCATTTATTGCATTTAGTATTGCTACTCCAGAATGTCCATCCTGTGTGTTATACCTTGCATTGGCTTGTATTTTACTGTACATGTAATCATAATCCAGATCCGTACTGAGTGATTCCCCAGTATAATTGTTTGGAATCTGTTGTAGATCGAATGTATAAATACATCCACTTTAATTATTGATATTGCAGTGGATAGGCTCCATCAACTTATATGTGTCGCATCAGTATGGGCCAAATTGTAGAACCAGTAGAACCTCATATATAATGGAGTGGGAATTTGATTCGATGTCTGTGAATGACTACGTGATTAGTTTTTGAACACCTTATAAATGTCTTTTATATATATATATACTGTTGGTATGACCTACAAAAGAAGGCATTAAGCATAGATTGGGTGATTGATCCATATAAGTAATAGCATTTTTGTGTAGATGCTATCTTCTTATGTGTTGCATTAAATGCAACTTAGCATTACATTTCATCACTAAATGGTCAAACATAGATCATGTCGAAGGAACCTTGGAAGGTTTTAACTTTATTCCTTACCTTAGTGGGTTCATCACCCAGCTCAGGGGTGACTCTAGGTGGGACAACACACACCGAATAGAGTCAATTGGTTGGAAGGAAAGTTGAAGTTGAACTTTCAGTCAGATCAATCTTTAAATGTAGGAAAGTAAAGTTTTAAATACTAGCTGTTAAAGTTACTAGTCTTATTATTTGAATAAGTACATATTATGACATGATCTATGGTTAAGGTGTTCCCTTTTCAATAGTGAATATTCACTAGTCTTATTATTTGAATAAGTACATATTATGACATGATCTATGGTTAAGGTGTTCCCTTTTCAATAGTGAATATTCCAGGATGCAGTTATTAATGAGCTTACCTAGTTAAAGCTAAGTTGTGAATGCAGGGAGTTTGTTGTAGGGACAATGGAAAGTAGGCTGTACATGGTGAAAGTATGGGGATATCATGCAGCTTACATAAATATTTGAATATGCACTTCAAGTTCTAAAACATAGATTTGTATGTCATTCATCAAATTAGAACTACCTAACCCTGTTGTTTGTGTAAGATGGTTATATGGATGGTATTCAGCATAATCAAGGAACATGATGCTTTAGTGTTGTTTCGTTCCTATTTTATTGATGTCTATTATCTAATATGTGAATTGTGAAGAATCTCCTAATTTGTTGTGGGTATAGAATTATTGAAGTGTGGACAAAAATACTTGAATCATCCTGCAAGAGAAGGGTAAGAACAGGCGTATGAAACTCAAGGTAAATATAAGTAAACATTGTAGCTATGTACCCTGACTATGTTTCTATGTACTTCCAATTGTAAAGAAAATGGCACATGGGTGTAATAGAAAGAACCCCGAGTATGCCTTGTTTGTAGTGTGAAAAAGATTTATGAGTTAAGATGGTTTAGCATGTTTACCATGTGGCATGCTTACTAGCCTAGGATCACATTAAAGAAGATAAAGAGATAAGAAGATGTCTGTTATATTAAATTATATTGGGTATCCCCTTCAAAATGCTTATGGTTAAAAAGTAGATTAAATTATATTAAGTAGATTAACTTAATTGGGTATAACTAAATCTCCTTGATAAAAGTAAACAGTTACTCACATTCCTTCTAAGAATCTATCCCAGTTTATTTGGGGATGTTACATTTTGTGTGTCCTTGATGATGTTATTTTATGTTCTCATGGTAAGGATGTTGTAGATGGTAGAAGGATTTCTTATGAATGAACAGAATCCAAACAAAGATTTTTTAAGGAAGATTGTTTGATAATCCTTATAAGATGGTAGATAGTCTAAGAAGGGATAAAAGCTAGAGTTATTACTTAAAGGCCCTTTTTATTAATTATTATAAAAATATGGATCTTAGGAATGTATGGAATGGCTGATTTTATTTTCAATGTGCATTTACTTTCATAACCCAATTGTCATAAGAGTAGTGGTATCATATATTTAAATTGACTTTTCGTAAGGAAAAATATTTTACCACGTTTGGGTTCGTTACATATACTTTCTCATGTGTCTTGACGCATTTATCTTATGTTTTATCTTCTGTACTATGGTTGTATGTAAATCATGAGTTTGATCATAATGATGGTATAAATTGTTGAATGATGAGTACAAAAGAAGATGGTGTATTGACGACCATAAAATGGTCAAATGGGGGTTAAAGGCTAGAGTTAATGCTTAGGTATACTTTGGTTTTGGAACTAATAATTTGAACATATGTTATTAAATGTATGGGTAGTTATATGAATAGATGAGCAAGATAATGTCCAACTTAATGGTTATAACTTTAAGAGACTGACATAGTCAACTTATTTGGACTTAAAATAATCTTTTTTAAGGAACAAAATTACCCCATTTTTTCTCATTTACTTTGATGTTTATTGGGTATGTTACAAATTGTATCAGAGCTTAAGTGACGGCACTCGGGCCTATTTGGGCTCAACATGAAGTTAGAAAGCATGAATACTAATCAATAAAATGTTCTTTTTTGTGTTTGCATGGAGATGACAGTCGAGGGAACTAAGTTATCCGAACGGGCCTTCAATATTGAAGGAAGTAACTAAAAAGGATAAAAGAAAGAAACATCATGGGAAGGTAATGGCTCGATTTGACTATTTTTGTCTTTGCATGCTCCTTTTTCCTTTACTCTATGAAGAGGATTATTGATGTGAAAATTTTCATGGTTAAAGAAGCATTTTTGTTTTGTGACACTAGTGAGTGGTTGATATAATGTTGCATTCTCAAAGATGGTTGAAATAACAACTTTAAATTATATTGGTTTCCTCTGTTATTTGTTGCTTCAAATTCAGTATGAAATGGAATTGTGAAGGGATTTAAAATTTCATGAATTCAGTTTGAAAGCATAATTGGTCTTGGAAATAAAGTAGTGATATTTTTCTTGTCCCCACACATCAACATGGTTTAAAGTTTAAACCCTTGAATAATCCAATGAATTTGAATTTGATTTTTGATTCAACACTTCATATTAGTCACCATTTTTGAAGATTTGGTTTGGAATTGTTTTTACATTCTTACTGGTCGTGAAGCAAAGGATAGGTGGTAAAACTATGTTTAAAATGAATATACCTTTCTCTTGGTGATAACATGGTGACCCAAGATGACTGGTGCATAATGTTTAGGTTTTGTTATGAAACCATACATAATTTCTATCAAATATTTAAATTGGTTTCCACATGTCCATAACGCTATTTATTATACAACTAAGGAAGTGAATCACTTCTCACCAGTAAACGCATTTATGTTGAATCCTATCCCTTTGAATTTGACATTCATAACCCTACCTTCACAGTCACTTCCCTCTTTAAATTATGGATTGGCGGTTAGATTTTGAAGTCGAAATTACTTTCCAAGCTGTAGATTACTTCATCTGAAAATGAAGAGAAGCCAACATCGGCTTGTCCTAAAGCGGCTAAAATTTGAAACCCCAGTAAATTTTGAAGCAAGTATTGTATTATTCTTGGCTGTGTTTTAGGTTGTATGCATTTCAAAATTCTAATTTTGGCCATAGCTTGCAGCCAATATTTAATTATTGTTGCATATTTCAACTTTGTTCTCACTTTTGGAAAATCAAATAAGGAAAAGTGAAGAGGTTAGAGGTAGTATTAGTTGTTGTGCAAGACACATTTCTCTAGAATTTGAAGGCAAGAGTCTTTCTTTTGATTTCATGGATGGTTTATACGATTACTGATATAAATCTTTTTCTGTTTAAAAAAAATACCAATTTCCATGATAAACTCCAAAAATGATTCCCATATTTAAAGTTTGAAACAAAACAAGGTTTTGGAATGGAGCTCAATCAAAAGACATTATCTCTATTTTCATAAATGTGCAACAAACTATTAAGCAGTCTTTAAAGAACACTTCTATGTTGGACTTTTGAACTAATTACTTCCCATCATGTTAGAACATTGTTTCCTTTCGGAGATCATATTTTGTGTTAATGATCAGTACAGGTTCACACATTTCCTCTGCTTGATTGAAGGAGAAAAACTTTGTGCTACAAATTTGAAACTGCCTTTCTAAGGATAGTTCTTTTTATGTGTTTATGATTAGGATTATAATGCATTTAGTTTTTTAGCTGGTATCAAGGTGCTGAACATATGTTCTTTAAACTAGTTTATATACAGAAGTTCTACCCTTTGCTTTCACATCCCATTTATTCTAGGGAAAATGTTTTCGATGTTAACTCGCTGTATTTGTTGTAAATCTTGTTGGTGATTTGGCTAGCCCTGTGACCATTGTTAAATTGTGTCAATTTAGTCCATCAATTAGAAGATTGGGCATTAGAGGATTGGGTATATTGAGTAAAGAAGTTTAGGGATATGAGTATCAGAAAATGATAAGAGAATAAATGATGTATATTGTTATATGCTAACATTGCAGGATTATGTGAGAAATGCTATCAATCGAAGTTGACTGTTAGTAATAATATCCACGGGCTTAAGAAATAGAGTTAAACCACTAAATAATGAGTGATGTTTTTCTTTTGCATTAATTTGATTGTTGAATCGAGGTTTTTATGAACAAAGGATTAACTATGGATTATGGTGTTATGTACTGACATTGCAGGGCTCTGTGATTTTGACCATTGTCACGATCAACATAAGACATGGATTTCAAATCCAATTGTACTTAAGTGATTTCAAAACACTCAAAGATGAGTGAAGATTTATTCTTGATGAATGAAGGTAAGGGTACAAATCGCTACAGCTTAGGAAATGGTGATTAAAGAAATGAGAATTGTTGTTTATTGATAGATGTTAATTATATTAACCATGAAGCCAATTTCATGAATCAAGAGAATGATATTGAAGTCACGTTTACCATCATAGAATGTGTGTCCCAAGAGGTCAAAGTTTGTAATTAACATTTAAGGAAAATACATGCTGTGGGAGCACAATTGTGTTAGGAAAGTGATTGTCGTATGAGCACATTGGTGTTAAGGATACATTTTGTAGCAGCACAATGGTGTTGGGAAAATGATTGCCATGTGAGCACATTTGTGTTAGGCATATGATGTGGCAAAAAAAAAAATTTGATGATCTAACTCTACCCTATTTTGGGTGGAAAGGAATTCTTGGACTCAAGCAAGAAGGCTTGAGGGAAACCATGAAAGATTTATGATATCAATATCAAGACCAAAGGAAAACTCGACATGTGGAAGAAAGGACAATGTTTGATGTCACTAAGGAGAAAAATTTTGACTGTAGTCAAAAGAGAGAGTAACCTCAGAAATAGTCGTAATTCCACACGAGAAACGAGGATGGAATCTCAAGGCAGAGTTTGAAAAATAACGTAAAACATGTTAACAAATTTTCCAAGTAATTAGATTGTTACATGTTTTAATATGTAAATGTGAAGAAGGGATTACCTCGGGTCAAAGACTATATAACTATCCAAATGTTGTAGATAAAAAGGCCACCCAAGGGATGGTAATTATGTTTTACTAATGAATCAATTGCATTTTCGAAAAAATAATTTGGTATTATGATACCAATGAAAACTAGGAGATGTTCCATAAATTGCAATTTGTTATAATACAAAAGGATTCATGGCTAATATTTAAGTTGAATTATAATTTGACATGATTTACTCAATAAAATTTGGCCTGGACCCTACCTTGTTACAAAAAAACTACAGGTCTTGAACGATAGCAACTTGAGAAGATATGAAAAGATCTCAAGAGATCAGAGCAGAAAAGATGAAACAAGAAAAGATGGCAGAATAGAAGAAGGAATTGTTTGAAAATAGGAACACCGAGGATGGTGTTATTTTTAAGGGGGAGAGGATGTAACATCCCTGTCACATACCATAGATATTTTGTAAGTACTGATTTTATTGTACTTGTTTTTGGGAGAGGAGCTCAAGGCCAAGGCCCCACCGAAAACAAAACCTTGTAGCTTATATAAGTTAACTACCCAAGTGGAAAACTTAGAGTATGTAAAACAAGGACACAAATTAATGAGGGGAAAACAAAACCCATAAGGGATAAAAGGGAACAGTTAAAAGAGCCATAATGGATACAGTAGTCCTTCATATCATTTGGGTTTTGGCAGTGTCAAAGATAAGGTCTGCACCCACAAGGAATACTTGCTTCACTAAAACTTATCCCAATTAAGGCACCATAACTTGGTACATAAATATAATATGATCAAGTTTGGATAGAATGATTTGCACTCATTTTTGTATCAACATAGAAGAGTTAAGACGAGGAGAAAAGCAACATAAGGAGCTAATTGTCAAGGAACTATAGGTTATAGTCTCCTTAAAAATAATAAGAAAACCTTCAACATACCTCGTTTGATAAATACCATCTACCTAGACTAATATATATATATATATATATANGCCTATGTTTGTAGGCAGGATGAGTAAATTATATTTACCTTACGCCATTGTAGCACACTCCCATTAGTGGCATGGTTATATATATATGTATGTGTGTATGTATGTATGTATGTATGTATGCAAGAACAAAGGGTTGTAGTTAACCCACCTAATAAGATGAGGTTCGGGTTGTTCCATCGGAAGGAGCATCAAGAACCCAGGTAAAGAAAGAAAATATGACAATTTCCTTTGACAACCTAAGCCTTAGGTGTCATTATAAGAGGAAATAAGTTGGGAACAAAACAAAAAATGATGGATTAAGTATTTTTATAAAAAGACATGAATCATTATTATTTTTATAAAGCCTATCATAAAGAAAGAGAAATGTTGGGTTAAGTCTTTTATAAAAAAAGACAGGAATTACTATTATATAAAGTGTGTCATAAGAAGAAGGAAAACAATGATGGATTAAATATTTTTATAAAAGGACATGAATGAATTATTATTATATAAATTATACCATAGGAAAAATGATGGATTAAGACATCACTTTAACCATTTATATTTTAGAGGATTATTGTATGAAAAGGAAGACGAAGAGTTAATTCCTTCATTTTAAACCATGAATTTTAACTAATTATTATCATGAGAAATGGGTTAGATCCTCTATTACATTAGTGCTATGATATTGGATTGACAGAATTAGAGGTTTGGCTTGGAGGAAGGAAATAAATTATCACTGAACTCTGACAGCCATGACCATTGTTTCAGTGTAGAAACGATCACCGGAAATCAAGGGATTTGGTAGCTTAAAACCCCCCCCAACAATTGCAATGGCTAGGCTATGTTTAGAAATCTCATCGTGGTGAGAGGAAGAGCATAGTCTTACTAATTTAGTGAGTAATATGTATATATATGGGAAATGGGCAATAAGTGTAATACCCCTCTTGAATATCTCAGATATTTTGAATTTATGAATATTGTACTCAGTTTTTTGGGGATGAGCTCAAGGCCAAGGCCCCTCTAGTAAAACTTTATAATCGTTATGATCTACGTTCCTAATGGACACAACTCAATGTTGGGGTAAAAATAGATGGTTAGGGATCCTTAGTGTAAGTATATAACAACGACGGGGGGGGGGGGGGGGGGGGAAAAATTTTTA
>LPNX010901299.1:135458-203928 GCA_001517045.1 Pseudotsuga menziesii
CCCAATAATTAGGACGGACTACCATCAAGAAGCCTTCGAAAAACTGAATGGCTTACTATTTCAAAACTGCAGTAGGGCCACTATAAAAAGAAGAACCAGATAATAATAACTAATGTGCATGAAGCAAGGTATTAACAATGGTTAAAGAACACAATTGTCACCCCAAGGTATTATGCCTAGTAATCCCTTTCCCTAATAAATTATATACTATAGATGCATAGAATATTTCATTTATATATCAAAGATTGTGAGCTAAAATGGAAAGTAATTTTGTAGAGTAGACTTATGGATGGGTAAGTGAAAGAGGGACTTCTATACTTAATTACCCTCCCTTAAAGGAATAATATCTTTCCATGTAGTAACATGTGTGAGTTAAATTCAACCGCCCCCTCATTCAAAGGAGGAAGTCCTTGAGAGATAAGCAAGTCATAACTATTTGTAGTTATTAAAATTACCCTTAAGAATAAAAAAAATACCAAGAGAAAAACCGTAAGTAAAAACGGTCGCTAAATTAGTGGAATGAGTTATGGAAAGGTTGGAATATTGGATTCCTGCATGCCTCCTCATGGTCTTTGGATTACAGAATTTTTGGAAAGGCCGGCCTCATTAAAAGGTAACGGCAACATTACTTCCTGAAGTTGAGGGAACTCTATGCAACATGCAGGATAGTCATTTTCGCTCAGGCGATTTTATTTAAGTCGTGAGACACGAGGTGAGGGGAGTGCGAATCTCCTCATTCTTCCAAGGGAAATTACTCTACATACTGTTTCTTTTGGAGTGATTTATGCACCTTGACGTAGGAGAATCTCTGAGAAATACAAAGGAGGTAGAGGAGAGCTCCTCTCATGCGCTAATGTGCATCTTGATTGAGGAATTACCATTATGATTAAGGGGAAGGATGGCTCTTTGTCTTGGCAAGTAAGAATGGAATTCGTCCAGTTATCTGTATCATGGGTATTTTTTTTAAGGAAGCATTGGCCAAGAGTGATGAACTGTCAAAGCCCCAAAATTTCGGAATTTTAAAAACTTTTAAAATAGCATATAAACACATTTAATTGCAGTCATTAACTGTGTGATTAGTTAAATTTACTAAAGTCTAACTGAATGATCTTTTAAATGTGCCTCACTTGAATGATGAGTTTCCTGTCAGTTACTCATTGTTTTCTGATTTCAACTGCAAGGGGGATTGCTATGACAAATTGGGCTTACTTAGCTACTAAGCTAATGCAGCAGTTTCTATGTTTCTTACAGATATACAGGTAAGGTTTGGGTTGCTGCTAACAGATCTTTTTAAAGTAATAGATAACAATTTGTTTTACCAAATCATTCAGTAAGAAAAACTTAGATATAAATGCATGTTAGCCAGTCTATCAAGCTTTTATAGGTAAATCTCTTTCTATAATATTTCTTGAAGATCCTACTAGAAGAGATTGGTATTTACTTGTAGAAATGTTAGCTGTTTTTCCTTTAATATTAGTTTTAAGCATTTCTAAGATATATTGTGTCATTGGATGAATTTACTGTAAAGCAACCCCAAGAGTAATAGAGGAATTCTTATCTAGTACAGTAGTAGATCTGGGTTATGATGCTCTTACTTAAATTACTTAACTGTTATTTCAGTAACCTGTCAAGTTATAATATGTTTCCAAGGTAAAGGATCTGGGTAAATAATATTGATCTATAAACACTCTTACTTCCAGAAAAAAAAATTATAACCTTTGCTGTCTAGAACATGTTTCTTCTTAACATTTTAAGACTCACATTGATTGGGAAACTATATCCATTTCTAAGATATCAAAAGAATACCTTCTAAAGTACCTCGAAACTTATTCCTAGATTTCACCAGGTTAAACTTATTGTGACTTTTCAAATTTACTATCATTTAGATTTGTGTTAACAATTACATAAATTGCTAATCATACTTTATTTACCAATCTTTTAAATATGAAGGATAACTAGAGCCTAGATATTATCATACAAAACTCAAGGCTATTAAGAGATTATTATTATGATAACAAAAGCCATGAACGAGGCTAGAGCAACTCTAATTCAAAATTGTCGTTTAAATTACTTGATTACTACAAGTTAATAATCATAGAAAAAGAAAAACAACTAGTCTTTAACTATCTATGCAAGGCTTATCATTAGACACTACGTTGGTAACACTTGTACCATCTATAGATGACATTTCTTTATAATTCTAAAAACTTAAAGAAAGATAGATCTAATGTCTTCATTTGCTATTATAGAATAATGACGAATAAGTGGGAGTTTATGTATAGCCATACTTAACAATATGTTCACCATTCTAGAACTTTTATAAGTAAACATACTCTATGTCTAAGCTTCAAGACTTGATCTTTAATCCATATAGAAAAAGGTAATATTGTAATATTTACAATGCTTAGGTAAAAAAATTGACAAAGCATAGTTTTAATGTTGATAAAATTTAAACTATTAATGCAATGCATATATTATTAATATGCAATTATTCTAACAAAGGTATTGTGAGTTTTTATATGCACGCACAATACTTAGGGTAACGACCATAAAATATAAAGAGAAAATCCATACGTGGAAAAAGTTTGGATAACACATGATTGGAAAAATCTCGTTGATAACCTTAGTATTGACCCAATTTCATGCAATTATCATTGCACTGACGTGGTGGCTCCTCCACGATGCATTGGTGGTTTAAAAGTGAGCTCAACCCTAGAAATTCGTCATTCTTTCCCTCGCCTTCGGGCTCGTTACTCTGCGAAACCCTCCTGGTTGATTTCTTGTTGAATCTTTCCTTCATCAGTGCGAATGCTGCATCCACCGGTTGTTCTCCTTTACAGCTCAGTCTAGGAGTATGTAGTGCAATTGTTGACAGTCCTTTAGTCGTTTAAGGACTTAGGGTTAATCCTTTGGGCTTCATTGTCCATTCAGCCGCGGCGTGTGTGATATCTTTGACTTCATTCTAGCTATGCTTCCATTTGGGAAGAAATCCTTGGGTTTACGCCAGGTCATTCTTTACAAAGATAGGGAAGGGTTATGTTGCCCTAGCTCTTGGTTGTTTGACTGCTTCGTGATGGTCGTTCTCTTCAAAACTCACAGGTGAGTTACAGCTCTTCTCTTATTCCTTCTATTTCACAAATACCACCTAAAGCAATAATGATAAGGGTTTAACTAATGCTGTTCTTTCTTTGACAGGTTCGACCTCCTTTAAGCAAATGAAAAACGCACAGCTTTGACTACTCTCTTCACCGGTAAGCCTGGTCTCAACCATGGCTATACCTCCTTCCTGGTTGTTATTGGATGGATGTAACTTCGATGGTTATTTTGGTTCCCTTCTATTTTATCCTGCTGTAGGTTAAAAGAATAGTTTTTTTTAGCAGAGTTGACCTCTTTGATGAACATTTGTAAAAGGGTTTTTGGTCGCGACTGTGTATATATACACCCACTTTTACCTTACAGTTCAGATTTCTATTAAGTAAGTAAAATAATACTGTTTACAGTCCAAAAAGAAAGGTAAAGGCTGTTTGCCTGCTTGTTGAGTGAGGTTACGGCTTCACATTACTTTTCTTTTACACTACTCTTAAACTAGACCAGGGTTTTCACCTGGGTTTTATAACACTGCTTAATAAAAGCGATTTCTTGCATCTTATGTGTGTTTTAAACATATATTTTATATCTTTACTTTGTTCAAGGAAAAGATAAGATTTAAAAGGTTTACAAACACAGAACTGTAGAATTAGAATGCGGCCGTAAAAGGAATAGTTATTTTTAGTTCTTAAAAATTTGTTTATTTGATATAAAATAAACTTATAGGGTTCAACCCAATTTTTTTACGGTTGTGATGCGATGACTTGCTCAATCTGTCATGATAACATTATAAACCCTTTTAGTTGACAGTGAGCAACATATTTTACAAATATTTTAACCTTAAAGGTTAAGCTCGTCGTTTGAGCAATATACGATTCCAGTGACTGTATTGTAATAAAATGATTGGATTCTTTTTCTGTGTTACTATAAGTAGTAATTTTCTAAGTCATCAATGCATATAAGGTTATACCCTTATATTAATATTGTTTCTGTTATTCTATTTCTTTACTTTATTGTTGGTTGGGTTATAACCCTACAATTCATTTTTATGTACAGGGTTCTATAAATAAAGAAAATACCCAGCCTATTACTTAATAAGTGTTTTACTTAAGTTTCTTTTTTTTCTTTATAAGTTTTATACCCTACTTTCTGCTTAGTGGAAAGTATAATTACAAGTATAAGTCTTTCGAATTAGATAAGTCTGCAGTTTTTATTTGACATTACTATTGTCAATAATATCCATTTACTTTACAATATATAGAGTATAATTAGTCTGTTCATAACTATATTTATTTATGTTTTGAACATAAACTGACTAGGTTTATAATATTAATAATAGTATAATACTCGAATGTTACTTCGATACTGTTTATATACATTAATGGTGATTTAATAATGATTCTACTTCTTATTAAAATTTCTATAATTGATGTCAGTGTTATTTATTCCAATGTTTGATTTGGGTTCTTTTATCATTTGAAATCTTGAATGTTTCTGTACAATTCTTATTTAATATTAAATATGATTTCATATTCATAATTATATAATACCTGTATATTTGATATTATTCATTTACAATTCTTGAAAGAGAATAATAATTATGACATATACTTAAACTTAGTTAAATAAAAGAGCATACAGTACATTAACATTGCATTCTTAATTTAATTTGCAGACTAATACAAATGGAAAATTATCTGAAACTTTAAACAGATAAAAAAAATACAGATACATAATTATATTCCACTATCAGATTCATTTTATTTAACTTCTAAGGGTTAAATCCTCTTTTAAAACTAGAAGATCATGATAATAACTTAAACTCCAAAAATACTTAGTTTATCTTTTCATTCTTACAGTTAGTGTTTTCGGAAGCAAAATACGATACTCAAACTAGTTTGTAATACTGTAAGAAAAACAGTTCATGAATTTGTAAAAACACTTGTAAAAACTGTAAGTAAATTAGGAAACTTAGTTTAGAAGAATACTTATTCTACACACTGAGATACTGTGCTAGAGTACTATCTGGTAATACAAGATGTAGAAAAACACAGTGATACTAACAAGTTTTACTTCTAACATTCTAAGATACTAATTTTACTGATATTAATTAATTACTCAGATATAAAAATTAACATAACATTCATCCATGTATACTCAGATAACAAAAAGAAATGATTAACAGAACTTCTTTTAAGCTATGGACAACAACAGCGATGGGAGGCCATTCCTCCCTACCAATTCCTGGAGAGCGCTTAGACAGCGACTTCTCAGGACCCTCGAGCTTGCTCTCGTCTCCCTGGCTGGAACTAGGTGCAGCAAATCAGATACCAGTCTTCAACTCAGTATAACTCAGAACTATCAGACAACTCTCTCAGCCCAAATAACTGTAATAGGAGTCAAGTTACTGCAGCAATCATTCAAAACACTTTCTCACTGTTTTCCCTCTTTTCTCAATGAAATTCATGAATCACATTCTCGTGAATGAATTCTTTCTGGAATAAAGACTGAGCAGCCTCAGCTCTCTTCATTGAGTACTTTTAAAGATTTCCTAGGTCTTAGTTGGGTTAACTGTCATTTAATGAGCCACCTTCTCACATTCCACTTTCTTGGGGAATCATGACCCCAAATATAGGGAAGTTGCCACCTGCAACTTAGGAAGTCTTTGAGGATGCTGCCACTTGTCTTTTGCCTTTCCACCTAGTTCCATCCATGAGTTTGACCAGTAACCTCTTTTAACAGCTCTTCCATGCTGTTGTCTCCATAATTTATTTATTATTAATAAAATATTCTGAATTACACTCCATAACTGTTGACTCTGCTGAGTCATCAATCCCTTCTTAGGATTAAGTTTAACATAATGTCTCAGAAATAAAATAAAACAAATTACATAATTTTACAAAATTGGGGTATGTGACATGAACCCTCATCGCATGGATGTTCCGTTGAGAGTGAGGGTGGACTACCACTTTTATTCTTGGAATGAAAGGCATGCGATTTTACTTTTTCTAAATCAGTGATCCTTACATAAATAGATTTTAAAAGGCGTATGTAAGGGATAATTGAAGTGGAGAAGAAGACTGATTCTACCTCCTTTATTCACATTCTCTATGCTGAAAAGATAAAAGGTACCTGTGTTGTTTCAATGACTTGTTAGGCATATCTTATGATTTATCTTGCAGATAATGATCATAGATATAATACTGCTGCAATTTGTGTTAATGAGAATAAACATGGACTGTGATTTGTCTTGCTGATAATGAACATAGATAATTAATGATAATTAACATAGATATAAAGACGGTAAATTGTCCTGATGATTTTGAACATAGGCACACGACTACGATTTGTCTTGCTGATAATGATCATAGATATCAGACTGCTACGATTTGTCTTGCTGATAATGATAAAGGATCAAGGGAAAATCAAAATAAAATCAAAGAACTAGTTTTTTTGTTTCAAGAATATTAAATGACTTCTAAAGGATGGCCGCGAGTCTGAATAATAAAGGATCAAGGGAAAATTAAATAAAATCAAAAGACTGGTTTTCTTGTTTAAAGAATATTAAAGGACTGCTGGAAAATGGCCACGAGTCTGAATGATAAAGGATCAAGGGAAAATTAAAATAAAATCAAAAGACTGGTTTTCTTGTTTAAAGAATATTAAATGACCGCTGGAAGATGGCTGCAAGTCTGAATAATAAAGGATCAAGGGAAAATTAAATAAAATCAAAAGACTAGTTTTCTTGTTTAAAGATTATTAAAAGAACTACTGAAAAATGGCCATGAGTCTGAATGATGATGGATCAAGGGAAAATTAAAATAAAATCAAAAGACTGGTTTTCTTGTTTAAAGAATATTAAATGACTGCTGGAAAATGGCCGTGAGTCTGAAGGATCAAGGATCGAGGGAAAATTAAAATAAAATAAAGGGACTAGTTAATAGGATACCAATTTATGAGGCAAGCTACATATGTCTTTATGTTTAGAATGTGTCTAAAGCATTTGAAAATGGGAAATCCTGGAGATCTAGTTTTGATGATGTTACAGTTTATGTATTTAGGGCATAGCCCCCAATCCCTCGATAAGGTAATGTGAGGGACATTAAATAGGGGTATAAGTGGAGGGGAGATTTCGCCTTGATCTAAACATAAGCTCATACCTTATTTTGTTTTACTAACACAAGAAGTTAAAGTTTTATCCACCCGAGTACAATGAAATTCTTAACCAAGAGTTTTTCAGCTAGGTTCGTAAAGGGCTTAGAAATACTCTCAGTGAAATATTATGCAAGAAGAGAAGAAAGTAAAGACAACCAAGTGTTGTTGTCGAAATTGTAACCCCTTATTATAATAAAGGTCACTTGAGGTGACAGTTTTTGTGGACGTAACCCAAGGATTGGGTGAACCATGTATATTTGTCTCTGTTTTGTGTCATGATGTGTTCTCTTTCTATACATGCCTTTGAAGTATTTTCATCTTATGTCCTTTCATGATTTTTATTCGTGTACTCCTTTCTCTTGATAGCAATGGTTATGATTGTGAAGTGTGAATGGCTACGTCATGTTAGATAGATAAAGTAAAAAAAAGATTGCTGGTTAAGGGTCTTGCAGAATATATTAAGTAGTATAATATTGTAGGCAGGATTGCAATAGTGGATTTAAATCAAGTATGTTTATGATTTTTTTCTGACAAATGACCGAATATTTAAAATGGACAATCGAGGAAAGTTATGGTTACCTTGTTCACACACTAGATTTGTTTTAAGGACATTCTAAGAATGGAATGGTCGTATACTACGCCTCTTAGGTTATAAAGATAATGTACTGCAATTACATTACGGTGACTCATGCATTGACGATGGAAGATTATAAAGATGTGCTAATCGTAGGAATAAATGTCTCTTACATTTCATTGGTGAAAATTAAAATGCTCAGTCCTTTAAAGTTTAAGCAAAGTGTCTTTTGAAGTTTAAGCAAAGTGTCTTTTGCTTAGACTGATGATAGTAGACACCTTACAGATAAAGATAAATGATTGAAATAAGTGGAATTAATCACTTAAGAGTCCCATTTGTTCGTCACAAGTCAACTATGCTGAAATAAGGTTAAAGCAATTGGAGTAGGAATTCAAATGATAGTTGAAAGATGCATATAAAGCGTTCTCTATTGAGATCAAACCTTACGACCATAAAGTTTATATTGTTATTAGTAGCATAAATGGGGATGCATTATGTCATAAATTCCAGGGTAAGGTCTTCCTTGGAAAAGAAACTACTAATCTAAAGAAAGATGATAACACATAAAAGACTGTGCCATAGCTTTAGGATATATATTATGTCCTAAATGACTATCATCGTTGTAGGTGAATCTTGTTAGTAAGAACGAACTCAGAGGAACATTGGAGTATGTATCAAATGATAGGAATTCCGCCAATAAGAGGATTACTTAGTGATGATAATAGAATAAGGCATCATAAACATGTTTGTTTATGTTATAAATAGCAATCTTAGTAAATTGGATGCAATTTTTCATGTTTGATTTATGTAGAAGAGGATGGATGTAGATTGTCAAACGATTGTTTTACAATGTCTGTTGACATTAAAAAATTTGATTGGTCATGTTCCATTTAAATGCCATGAAAAATCTGCCACTAACGTGATTGACTCATTTGTAGAAATAGTGAAACAAAAAAGAAAAAAAAACTTACCCCCTTTTCCACACATAATGGCACCAAACTATAAGCGGTATGTTACAATAAGTCTTGATGTTGGGAGGTAGGCAATGAGATCTGCATTTTGAGAGAAGGATCAGGGTTTTTGAGAGGAGTGATATCTGCGGCTTGTGGAGGAAAGACCTCTGCGGTTTGATGAGGGAACCATCCCTGCATTTTTTTTGGTGAGGGGGAAAAGCTCTCCCTTGTTTTAAGAGGAGCTTCCCTGCGTTTTCCAAATTCCAAAGGGAAGTGATCTCTTTGTTTCTCAAAGGGAAGAACGATCACGGCATTTTTCACAAGAAATAACACAACAAATCACCGCCAAGAGAGGGATTCCATTTTATTTACAAGGGAAGGAAAGGGAAGAATGATTTGCCTTTCTGTTCTCTATTAGTCTGCATTCGGATTTTGGGGAAGGGGACACCATCTTGGAAGGAAATTATATGCTCGGAATACCCTGATACCAAGCAGGTTATGCAAAACTCCATGTAGGTGTTACTGATGGTAAACATCTAAGAAAGAGAGTCTAGGGATTCACGTGGTAGCCGAAAAGAATTCCTCTGAGTTTTTTTTTTCTATCCATCAAACTTGGAGGAAAAACAATTAAGGATGGTGTGATAAGCTCCACCACAGCACTATTGATTTTCTCTGGCTATGTCCTACCAGTAGGTATCTCTACAGTTTTTTAGTACTCTGTGATTTTGATCTAGAAGGGTACTTTTACACACACTATATTGCGTTATGGAGCTGACCTAAAATATAGAGATGGAGACAGCTTCTTGTTATTTGATAACGACTAGTTGTCATGGGTTGGGTTTTTCCTTATATAGATCTAGGAAAATGGGTGATTGATTTTGATTGATTTAAATTCATGTAAGTCGCAGAAGTCTTAAACCGATATGCATGCGCGTGGCTATAGATAAGTTCACCTTGGTGTTGGATGAATGCCTGTGGGAATCTAGATAGAGCTCATTGTGTTTGACCTGATATATATATATATATATATACCTCTCGGCATTGGGTAAACCCCCTGCAATTTGGTGCTTAGCTATTTTTTTTACTATGCAACTGACCTGATATATATATATATATATACCTCTCGGCATTGGGTAAACCCCCTGCAATTTGGTGCTTAGCTATTTTTTTTTACTATGCAACTGAAAGTATTTAGTTACAAGAGTTTTGATTTAGAGTAAGGGATCCGAGCCTTCCTCTTACCCTTGATTTGTTATTAATGAGACAATTTGATGTTTTTAACAACAATGCCCTTTGCCTTTTCGATCTGGATGTTACGTCTAGCCACGTTTCTGAACTAGGCTTCGACATATCCTTTTGAACATGATAATAACTGAGCTTCAAGTTCTGGGTTGTATATATATACAAATGGTATATATATATCGTTATAATTGCCTTGACTCCAGGTTATGCATGGTCAAAATTGGTACCCCTTTTGACATTAGATTAGAATAAAATGGATTGGTCATATTCCATGTCTTGTAGGGACATGGGAAAATATACTATGAGTTGCATAGTGTGAAAGTATAGATTTATGAAACTTAGAAAGGGAACCAACTGGTGAAACAATCTATAATCATAACCATCCCAACTTTAACATACCCTGATTGGTATATAAAACAGATAAAACAGAATTAGTTGTGTATAAAGCTACCTCACTAGGGCACAAAGAGGGAGTTATATTTAAAGAAGATCAGTACATAGTACTTCTATGGTTATAGTTATATATATATATAACTATAAAGTGGCTCTTAACATGTTAAAGTTTGAGAATACTATGAGCCTGTTTTATAGGTTATGTTAGAGAGTAAATGGGAATAACTGAAAGAAGGTATCACAACGATGATGTTGTGGAATGTAACTCTTTTATTGAATTAATAATACATGATATGATGGTTTGGTGGACATAGCCCGTGGATTCCATGAACCACGTACATTGGTCTCATTTTTTGTGTGTTCTTGATGTATACTTTCTCATGTGTCTTGATGCATTTATCTTATGTTTTTATCTTGTGTACTATGGTTGTATGTAACACATGAGTTTGATGATAATGATGGTATAAATTGTTGAATTATGAGTCCTAAAGAAGATGGTGTATTGACGTCAATAAAATGGTCAAATGGGTGCTAGAGTTATTGCTCAGGTATACTTTGGTTTTGGAACTAATGATTTGAATGTATGCTATTAAATGTGTGGGTAGTTATATGAATAGATGAACAAGATAATGTCACACTTAATGGTTATACTTTTCAGAGACTAACATAGTCAACTTGTTTGGACTTAAAATAATCTTTTCTAAGGAACAAAATTACCCCAGTTTTCCTGATTTTCTTTCAGGGTTATCGGGTATGTTACAGAGTGGATAATTTAATATATTAATATTATAAATAATATTATTTTAATATATTAAAAATCACAATTAAACATATAATCATTTAATAGAGGTTCTCAACATTTTCAAAATGTAGAATATGAAAATAGAATATAAAAAGTACATTACATGATTTTTTGTAATGGAATTCTTTGAACTTAAGATATTGTTTAATATTTTGATATTATAACATATATTTCAATATATTAATAAATATAGTTCCCATTAAAATTATTTAATATTTTTTCAATAAAAAAAATATTTACTATTTAACTTGAATTAAAGTTACACAAACTTCCTCTAAGATAAAAGGGCCTCCGAGGCATGTGGGTAGCCATTATGGTTCAACTTATTCTTACTAGACTTTTGCAGAGTTTCTATTGGAGTAGTCTAGTAGGAGTTGAATATGAGTCTCAACAATTTATTACGTGTCAATGAATAGGAGTAGGAGATGGAGGTAAGAGGTATCTCCCTAAATGAATAATCTTTGATTTTGAGAGAATCGTTTGTTTCAATTTGGTGATTAAATGAAAACCTAGATCTTGGAAATCATTGTTTTTTCAAGTTAAATGTTTAATGGATAGACTTTAGAATATTTACGTTTAGAATTCGCATATTTTCGTGGACATTGTTTTTATGTCAACACATAATTTTGATGTCAGGAACCCTCTCATATTCAAGATGAACACATCACTATAGAGTGACCATGTGATGGATATTTCTTTGACTTGAAAAGCCATGCTTCCCCAAAAGCATAAAATCTAAACACAAATACTCCAACAAAAATATGATATTAAATAACAAATCAAGCCTTGAAGTAAAGGTAAACTTTTGATACCATGTTTTTTGTCTTAGTTTCAATTATATTATAATATCGTTATAATTTATCATATTATAAAATAGATAAAGTTGATAAGAGATAAAAAAAAAAAAAAATATTTTCCCATTATCCTAACAATCATATTACACAATGGAGAAAGTTGATAGGAGACAAATTTTTTTAATTATTTTCTTAATATCATAACAATTATGGTGGGAATAAGGGTTGTTCATTTACTTTGGTAAGATCATTTGTAACAGATATGATTGAATGACTTCATATATGATTGGATGATTTTTTTATTAAAATATAAATTTATGGGTTAGTGGAAAAATCATTTTTAATAGATATAATTGAAAAAAACAATTATTAAAATTTAAATTCATGGGTTAGGGGAGAAACAAAGAAATAGGCTTGAACCAAATCCTTAGCCATTTACTTCATTAATTTTCTTTAATTCAAGAAAACTATCTCCTTCTCCATAGATTCATTCTTTTTAATTATTTCTAACCTTCAAGTTTTCCCTTATTGTTTATCCTTCCTTAGTGGATAAGTTTTCAGTTGTTTTAAATTGTGCCCATATTTTTTTTTCTCATAAATCTACAGATTTAGCGAAATAATTGCCTACTTACTAGGTTTTACTGGTGGGGCCTTGGCCTTGAGCTTCTCACTAGAAAAATAGGTACAATAACATTAAACCATTACAAAATATTTAGGGCATATAAGACATATTTTACACTCCACATTCCATAATCCATCAATTAAATTGACATAGTAAAGGATTGAATAAATCAAACTATCGCACAAATTGTGGGAGGCCTCAACCCATCCGTTGTCAATTATTACAACCAAGATCGAAATAAACGATTTATACACAGTCCATTAACGAAGGAGAAATTCCATATTTAACCCACAGAGAAAACAAATAGCATGGTAATATATCAACACATACCTAGTAAGCGTAATAACCATTTTCATTGTAATTTTAAGTTTTACACATCCGCGCCATGGGATTTTGCGCCATTGTAAGCAATGGTGCTACCCAGGCATAAAATACCGAATCCATAATACAATTTACATCAACAAAATTAAATACACAGATCCTATGCGAGCACAAGTTTGCTCCACGACCAACAATGCCATCACTAACATTTAAAAACCCAATTCTCGTAACGCATGCCCGAAGGCAAATCAAAACCCCATAGAGAAGCCCCAAATCAAACGAAGAAAACAAAATAGAGACAGGTCGAGAGACAACAAGTGTAGGCTTGTTTGGCAAGGCTTACCTTACACCTTCGCACCACCTTCAAATTGAATGACAAATCGTGAGCTAGGCAACTCTTCGCCAACCCTTGGCACCTGCAAAACACCCAAGGGAAACGAGGATGAGAGGTATGGACCAGTTACAAGAAAAAAGATAAAAATCAATTAATGTCACAACACAAACAAAGCATACATTTTTTAAAACCAGTAGTTGCCTCCATGTTTTTCCTTTGCGCAGAGCCAAGACCAAAACCCAAACAAGCAAGTGAAATGACAAGTTCAACGTGAGCCAAGTTCCATGCCTCTATTAAAAAAACCAAAACATATATACATAAAAAGTAACAAAATTACATAACTCTGCAAGTCATCCCATATAACGAATTAAACAGCAGATAAAAGCATACATAGGAATCTTTTCCATTTTAATAAACCATATCAAATTCTCCACACAATTCCACTTATTACAATGGAAATAGGAATCAAATCTATCGGCATACAAGCCCAACTCACATCTATTATTAAAACTTATAAAATACACAGTAAGGGATTGAACAAATCAAGCTATCGCAACAATCATGGGAGGGCTCATTCCATACATGACATGGCATCAACCCATGCGCTGTCAATCACTACCATAAAGATCTAATTAAACCACTTAAATATACAGTCCATAAACAAATCCGAAATGCCATATTTAACCCATAGAGCAAAGAAATAGCGCGGAAATAATCCAACACATAATAGTAAGCACGCTAACCATTTCAATTTTCCTACATACAAAGTATATATAGTTACATAGTAATGCCATTATTGCAGTCTAGTTTTCCACTTTCACGCCATGGGCTTTGGCACCATTGCAAGCAATGGTGTTTCCGAGGCATGAAAGCCCCAAATCCCAAAATACAAATTACCATAACAAATAATTACACCTATCCTGGAAGAGATTCGCTCCACAGCTTAAAAGCCTTAATAAATATTTAGAAATCCAAGTTTGACTACACATGCCCGAAGGCTCATCAAACCCCACATAGAATCCCCAAACCAAATGACTCGAACAAAACGTAGACATGCACAGAGACAACAAGCATAGGAATTTTTTGGCAAGGCTTACCTTACACCCTAGGAAAAACCTTCAAACCAACGACAGAGCTTGAGTCGCGCTACTCTTAACCATCCCTTTGCACCTGCAAACACCAAGCAAAACAAGGATGAGAAGTATGGAAACGATAGGAGCCATAAAACAAAACGAACTGTAGAGATAAAACCCAAAATGAAGCATACCTTCAAAGCCTGGAGGTCGCCTTCATTTTTACCCTGCATAGAGCCAAGACCAAACCCGAAACAACCAAGCGAATGAAAATTCTATCGTGAGCCAAGCCCTAAGCTTGGGCTTCCACGAAAACCAAGGTGCATTAATGGCACCAGCTCGCATCCACTTTCAAATCCAAAACCCACTTTTCTATAGTTTGATATCGTCACTTTAGTGTAGGTCTCCATTCCCATGCAAGGCTTAAACCCCATTAACATATCATTCAATGATATGGTATATTTCGGCACTCCAAAACATATCACAAGGTTTAAAATATTACAACGTTATGTTTAATGTATAGTCCATATATGGTATGCGCTAATCCCAAGTCAAGCCACAAGGCACAAGTATTAAAGGTAACATGTAAACCATAGTTTTAAAGCCTTAATACAATATGTCTTCCCTAAGCTTAATGCCTAGTAAACATTGCATATGACATATGCGATGTTAATAATTAACATATGGCATATGACATATGCCATGTTTTTTGATGAACATGGTAGTCCACCAATTATAAATTTTGAAATCATTCCACCATTAAGTTACACACCTTATTAGATAATAATACCAAGACAAATTTATCTTTAAAGCTTTGTTCTTTCGATCATGCGATAAGAAAGAAAAATAACTTAGTAGTAAATAAATTTTTTACTTGCCATGTGTCACTATAAGGGTTGGTATCCACACGGTATCCATGGCAAGACCAATTTCTTCCATGCTATCATTACTTCATCAATAAAACATGTTTTAATCTAGTGCTTATTAGAAATGTTTGTTGTTTACATATATACTTGAAGTGATGGTATGCAGTAAACTTCATCTAAGAATCAATGAACTCTTCCCTTTTAGAATTCAAATGAAAAAACTTTTATTGTTAGGGAAAACTATAGTCCTTCTAGAGAGACTTTATTATACCTTGAACTAGCATTTGGCAATTGCATATCCCCATTTGTTGGATTGGGATTCTTCATAGTTAAAGAGATGGTAAGATGTCCATAATATTTACAATATAAGCAATTGAAAGGTAGAATGGATCTCCAAATAAATGTTTAATAAGTATTGATACTTTGTTTAGATTAGTGATGCTCTAAAGAAACTATAGATTGTTTTCTTTAAGGTAGAATGGATCTCAATATATACCATGCAGAAGCCATCAACTATACATATGACTAACAAAATCATCTAAATTTAGACACTAGGCATGATGAAAGGAGCAAGAATATGAAAATGCATTTTCTGAAAACGCTTTCCATAGAAGGACAACAGCCACAAACCATGTAGAGAATCAGTGACGGTATAGTTCGTTTCTTCGCCATAAAAAAGAAGATACTCATGACAGAAAGGACAGCCGCCACAAACAATGTATCGCTGTATTGCTGTAGTTCATTGCCTCACCTTACAGAGGAAGATGATCATGACAAAAAAAATTAGCAAATGTGTTAGAAAATCCAAGTAGGATAACCTTGTACTCTCGAGTGATATCGATTTAGTTAGAGTTTGACTTTTTCAAAAGTCGGTGCATAAACGAATGAAACGAATATGTTTCTTATTAATAGAAGGAATAAACTCACAAATCAGACAATATTTGAACTCATATGGAAGATTATCCTTGTCATGAGATAGTAATAGATAGGAAGTAGCTCAGCGAAGGAAGCGAATTCAAAAAAATCTATTGGATTTGTACCTTCCATCGAATTTGTTAGAAAACAAAGCGAAGAAAACAAGAAAATGATCGACTTTTTTTTAGTTTGGATTTCTTTCTTCAACAATACCATGGGCAAAGACACGCAGAACGGAATTTTACTCTTAGAAAATAAAAAAATCTCCACCCAAGTCGGTATGGCCACAGACAAAAAGCAAGATAAAATTTACGCCCAGGTCAGTGACAAAGAAGTGGTCAACAGGTCACGAGTACAAGAAACTACTCAAATCATAAAGCTTGATAAAATTTCCTCCCAGGTTAGTGACAAAGAAGTGGTCAACAGGTCACGAGTACAAGAAATACTCAAATCGTAATGCTTCTGTGCGTTTCTTTCTCCAATAAGCTGGGCAACAGTATGCTTCTAGGCCAGCCTAACAGAATTTCACGGTTAGAAAATAACAAAATTTCCTCCAAGGTGGGCATCGATGAACAAGGAAAGGTAATCAATGCGCAAGAAGAAAATATGAAGAACAGTGTTCCAGAGCTGCAAACAAAGGCTGGCTCGTTAGCTAATGAAAGGGAATTATTGGATCAGAAAAATAGAGAGCTAAGCAGTGAAGTAATTTTCCCAAAGTCCCAGATGAATGAGTATAATGCGAAATTGGCTCACTTGAAAGATGAAATGGAGCAAAATGACAGTGTTCTGGAGAAATATAGAACAGAAAAGGATGATTTGCAATGCGAGTTGAACGAATCCAAGGAAATTATTAAAAATTTGCTTGGCAAAACTGAAACAATGGAAAATGAAATGAACAGCTTTGAGCAACTGGTGAATGAAGGAGTCGAACAACGCCTAGAACAGCGTAAGGTGACGGAACATTCTCTTCGCTAACGAAATGAAATCTTACAAGAAGAGGTGGACAAATTTGTGTGTTTTCTAGTTGAAGAGTTGGAGACTGCTCGGCATTCTTTCAACAAGGACGGAGAGTCTGATACGCTGGAAAAGGAAAAGTCGAAGCCAAACCATGCGCATGAAGTGGTGGCCTTTTTCGATTCCAAAGGCACATGATAATGGGTCCTTTTTCAATTCCAAAGGCACAAAGAACGTCATAACCAAAATGCTGCCAACAGGCCGGATTCCCGTAAATTATTGCAAATCTCAATTTGCAGCCGTTTTGGTTATCTTGTAATTTTAACATAGGGTATTTAATCTACGAGATCAAATTAATATTTCTGGAATGGCAATATTGCCATTTTAAAATAGGGTATTCAATTGAGGACAGCAACTTAATATTGTTGAAATAGCAATTTTCAAATAACAAATTTGTTCAAAATTTGTCCAGAAAAGTTTTAGTTGTTTTTTTTTTATCTAATGGAGCTGGGCGACGCTAAGAATTCTTATATTATGTTTTCCATTTATTTTAGTTACAATTTGATTTTTAGAATTTTCATTTTAATTGAACTTTTCATTTTTTCTATTATATTAAATAATAAATTTAATGTTATTTATTTGAAACGTTATTTGGCGATATTGCCTATTTATTATCTTACTTGAGGCTAAGTCAGATCTGAGGATTCTCAAAATGTAAAATCATTTAATTCTTAGCACATAGGGTCATTTAGTATCTTGATATTATAATCCATGGATATTATAACCAATTAATATATTAGAAATCATGGTTATAGTATATCTTATGTTCAAAATGTGGGGGATAATTTTGAAATCGTAGTTTTTACTGGTTGAATTTGAATAATGAGATGCTTCAAGAGTAATTAAAATCCATGAATCTATTTATGTAATAAAAATTGTAATCTAGAGAGTAAAACGGATATTTTCAGTAATAAATAATAAATCATGGTGCCAAATTCAAAACAAAATGGCTGAAAAAAATGCAAATCCACTAAGCTTTAGTCCACTCAGAAAAATAAAGAACACAAAACATAGAATTTTCAACATGTTGGCCATGCAACTATTACTAATTGGATAATTTAGTAGTCTAGTAGGAGTTGAATATGAGTCTCAATAATTTATTACTTGTAAATGAATAATCTATAACTTATTAGATTACACAAAACTATCTGTAATCTAATAAGTTTCTCAATACATGTTTAACCTTCTCTATAGATTCATCCTTATTAATAATTTTTAACCTCAAAGTTTTCGCTTATTGTTTATCCTTAGTGGATTAGTTTTGAATCGTTTTAAATTGCACCAATATTTTATATTCTCCTAAATCTACACATTTAGTGAATTAATCACCTACTTACTAGGTTTTACTGGTGGGGCCTTGGCCTTGAACTCCTCACGAGAAAAACAAGTACAATAACATTAAACCATTACAAAATATTTAGGGCATATAAGAGAAATTTTACATTCCACATTCCATAATCCATCAATTAAATTGACACAGTAAATGATTGAACAAATCAAGCTATCGCAGCAATTGTTGGAGGGATCAACCCATGCGTTGTCAATTATCAAAGCCAAGATCTAAATAAACCATTTATACAGAGTCCATTAATGAAGGAGAAATGCCATATTTAACCCACAAAGCAAACAAATAGCACGGTAATATACCAACACATACCTAGTAAGCGTAATAACCAAAATATAAGGATGACAGGCATGGACTAGTTACAAGCAAAAATATAAACATCAACTGTTGTCACAAGACCAAAAAAGCATACCTTTGTTAAAACCAGTAGTCGCCTCCATGTTTTTCCCTTGCGTAGAGCCAAGACCAAACCCCAAACAACCAAGCGAAATGACAAGTCCAACGTGAGCCAAGTCGCATGCCTTTATAAAAAAAAACAAAACATATATACATAAATAGAAACGAAATTACATAACTCTGCAAGTCATCCCATATAACGAATTAAACAACAAATAAAAGCATACATAGGAATATTTTCCATTTTAATCAACCATATCGAATTCTCTACATGGTTCTAATAATTACAATGGGAACATGAATCAAATCCTATGGCAATACAAGCCCAACTCACATCTATAATTAAAAATTATAAAATACACACTAAGGGATTGAACAAATCAAGCTATCGCAAGAATCATGGGAGGGCTCATGCCATACATGGCATGGCCTCAACTCACCCATTGTCAATTACTACTGTAAATATCTAATTAAACCATTTAAATATACACTCCATAAACAAAGGCGAAATGCCATATTTAACCCACAGAGTAAACAAATAGCGAGGAAATAATCCAACGCATACACAGTAATCACATTAACCATTTCAATTTTCTTAAACACACAGTATATATATTCACAAGGTAATGCCATTATTGCAGTCAAGTTTTACACAGTCGCGCCATGAGCTTTAGCACCATTGCAAGCAATAGTGCTACTCAGGCATGAAAGCCCCAAATCCCAAAATACAAACTACCATAACAAATAATTATGCCAATCCTGTAAAATATTCGCTCCACAGCTTAACAGCCTTAATAAATATTTAAAAATCCAAGCCTGTCTATAGAGGCCCGAGAAGGCTCATCAAACCCCACACAGAATCCCCAAACCAAACAACTCAAACAAAACGTAGACATGCCGATCGACAACAATCGTAGGATTTTTTTGCAAGGATTACCTTACACCTTAGGCACAACCTTCAAACCAATGATAGATCTTGAGCCGCGCTACTCTTCACCATCCCGTGGAACCTAGAAACACCAAGCAAAACCAAGATGAGAAGCATTGCAACGATAGGAGCCATAAAACAAAATGAATTGCAGACATAAAACCCAAAACGAAGCATACCTTCAAAGCCTGGAGGTCACCTCCATTTTTCCCCTTGTGTAGAGCCAAGACCAAACCCCAAAAAACCAAGTGAATGACAAGTCTATCATGAGCCAAGCCCTAAGCTTGGGCTTCCATTAAAACCATGGTGCATTAATGGCACGAGGTGGCATCAACTTTCAAAGCCAAAACCCACTTTTCTATAGTATGATATCTTCGCTTTATAGTAGGTCTCCATTCCCATGCAAGCATTAAAACCCACTAACATATAGTTCAACCATATGGTATATTTCTCCACCCCAAAACATATCACAAGGTTTAAAATATTACAAGGTTATGTTTAATGTATAGTGCATATATGGTATGCGCTAATCCAAAATCAAGCCATAAGGCATAAGTATTAAAGGTAACGTGTAAACCATAGGCTTAAAGCCTTAATACAATATGTCTTGCCTATGCTTAAGGCTTGGTAAACATGGCATATGACATATGCCATGTTAATAATTAAACTTTAAAAATAAAATCAAAGGTATGGTTTTAAGCCAAGTTCATAACCTCCAAATAGAAAACATAGGTTATATTAATATTGTTAATAAAATAAACATAAAACGTAAATATACTAAGATATAAAAGACGAGACATACACCCTAATGAAGAGTAAGTAGCACATAGGAATTTTTAGATGTGATAGTTAATTTGACGAAAATAGTTTATAACTTGTATAAATGTGAGTCAGTAAGTAACTGTAACAATAAGCAGTAGGTATTTTGGGATAAAGAATTTTGTGCTCTTTAAATAAGACTCTGTCGCAAGGTATGGTTTGCAAATGAAATAAAATAGGTGCGTTAGTTTGAAGAATTAAGTAATCCTGCAAACAAATAAACACTTTTACCTCTCAGACCGTCATGGGAGAATGAGTCCCCCGCTCTTCCCACTTTGTTTCCACAAATAAAGTTAAGTTAGGAATTTTTAAATAACAAATAAGACTATGCAAAAAGGACGAAGCATATAATCAAGTATCCACACATACGCGACAAATGTATAATCATAAGAACTAAGCACTAAACAACCGAACGACATCGTAAGTAAAAATACATCAATAATAATGACTATAAGTAAAATGACAAAATGTAAGAACAAATTACGAGTAAACAGTGGTACATGTAGTGTACGATATATTTATGCAAGTCAAATAATGTTCCGTATAGGTAGCTTTTTTACGAGCCTAATAAAAAAGAAATTTATTATTTTCGATTTTTTGGGACATTACAATCTTTGAACTACCTAATGATGAGAAAAATCTACTTCCGATTTATTTTTCGATGAACATGCTAGTCCACCTATTATAAATTTTGAAATCATTCCACCATTAAGTTAAACACCTTGTGAGATAATAATACCAAGACCAATTTATCTTTCAAGCTTTGTTCCTTGGACTTATCGAAGCTATCCATACATTCATTTAAGAAAATTTGTAGAATATAAATTGAGAATAATTAATAAAAAATTACCACATGCAATAAGAAAGAAAAACAATTTACTAGTAAATAATTTTTTTACTTGCCATGTGCCCCTATAAGGGTTGGTATCCATGGGAAAACCAATTTATTCCATGCTATCATTACTTAATCAATCAAACATGATTTAGTCTAGTGCTTATTAGAAACATTTGTTGTTTACATATATACGTGAAGTGATGGTATGCAGTAAATTTCATCTAAGAATCACTTAACTCTTCCCTCTTAGAATTCAAATGAAAACCCTTTTATGGTTAAGGAAAACTATCGCGTTACTCCTTCTAGAGAGACTTTATTGTACCTTGAATTAGCATTTTGCAATTGCATATCCCCATTTGTTGTATTGGGATTCTTCATATTGAAAGAAATGTGAAGATGTCCATAATATTTAGAATATAAGCAATTTAAAGGTACATTTTGGTAGTCCAAAATTTGCTAGAACTCCTTATCTCCTATCAAGGACAATTTTATGGGTGAATTTCAGCCCAGCGAGCTATTTTTCCATGTTTTTCTCTCAAAAAAGATTTTCCATTTTGTAGTTTTTAAAGCTTTGCTTCGCCCAATTTTGATGGGGTAAAAAAATTTCACTTTAAAAATCGCCAAATTATTATATAAACGATATAAAATCCTTGGAGATTAAAATATTTTTTGAAAAATATCGAGAATCATTTTATAGTTCATGTTTTAAAAATTGCTCATATTCGCCAACATTTATACACTTTTAAATAAGTATGGTTCCTTAACATCATCTATGTCACCCATATTGAAGCTAATTATGTCCTTTAGAAAACCACTCAATTGAAAGGTTTTATACAAATTTTATACATTTTAATAAGATACCCAAATTACCATATAAACCCTTCTACTCTTCTCCTTCGAAAACTCAATAGGAAGGAAATCCTATATAACCCAATAGGTGTATTCTAGTATCACTTTCCTTTATTAAGTAAAAACATTACAACCACCTAAAGAGAGAAAGAGTCTAATCACTGCACTCAATTTTAGTTGGGATTCATGGAATTGGACATTCATATTACAATTACCTTATGAAGTACCAATATCCATGTATTTCATCTTTCCCTTGTGTTGTTCAACCGATTTTTTTAGAGAGACTAGGGAGCTATTTGGTACGTGCATATTACCATTTGTTTGACCAAAATACTTCCTAAAGAAAATAACTTTAGCATGGGCATAATTTTTGTATTATGAACAATTGAAAGGTACATCCAAACTTTTCCAAAATTTGTTATCACCCACAACACAACTAATACCCTCTAGAATTCCCTCCATGAGATTTATTTTAACACTAATTTTCACCACCACTCAATTAGAAGAATTGATAGCAACCATATATGTTTTGCATGAAGATACCCAACTTGTAGTTTGTAACCCTAAAAATCTCCTCTTTCCTAAACTCAAAAGGAAGGAAATATAATTTAACCCACACAAATATCCCAATAACCCTTTTCTCTAATAGATCAAACATCACAACCATTTAAAAGGAATTTATCTAGAACCATGGGCTCCCATAGGTGTTGTTCCGACCATAAATTGAATATTGACATTGAACCCTTTAAACTTCATCTTAACACTATGGATCTTGAAATCCTCCAAATAAATATTAAAGGAATATTGATTCTCTAATGAGCTTGCTTCAGAAAATGATGGATGCAATGAAAACCTCCAAATAAATGTTTAATAAACATTGATACTTTGTTTAGCTTCGTGATGCTCTAAAGCAATTATATATTGTTTGCTTCAAGGTAGGATGGATCTCAATATATACCATGCAGAATCCATCAACTATAAATATGATGAACAAAATCATCTAAATTTAGACACTAGACTAGGCATGATGAAAAGAGCAAGAATATCAAAATGCATTTTCTAAAAACTCTTTCCATAAAAGGACAAGCGCCACACACCATGTAGAGAATCAATTCATTTCTTCGCCATAAAAAAGAAGATACTCATGATAAAAAGGACAGCCACCACAAGCAATGTATCGCTCTAGTTCATTGCCTCACCTTACAGAGGAAGATGATCATGACAAAAATAGATTAGCGAATGGGTGAGAAAATCCAAATAGGATGCCCTTGTACTATGGAGTGATATCGATTTAGTTAGAGTTTGAGTTTTTCAAAAGTTGCCGAATAAAAGAATAAAACAAATATGTTTCTTATTAATAGAAGGAATAAACTCACAAATCAGACAATAGTTGAACTCATATGAAAGATTATCCTTGTCATGAGATAGTAATAGATAAGAAGTAGCTAAGCAAAGTAAGCGAATTCAAAAAAATCTATTGGATTTGTACCTTCCATCGAATTTGTTAGAAAACAAAGCGAAGAGAAAAAAAAGTCGCTTCAATCTATTTTCCGTTGGATTTGGATTTGCAACATGCTCGGCAAAGACACATAGAACAGAATTTTACTATTAGAAAATGCAAAAATCTCCACCCAAGTCGGTATGGCCATAGACAAAAAAACAAGATAAAATTTCCTCCCAGGTCAGTGACGAAGAAGTGTTCAACAGGTGCATTTCTTTCTTCAATAAGCTGGCCAACAGTATGCTTTTGGGCCAGCGTAATAGAATTTCACGGTTAGAAAATAATAAAATTTCCTTGAAGGTGGGCATCAATGAACAATAAGAGCTAATCAATGGGCAAGAAGAAAATATGAAGAACAATGTTCCAGTGTTGCAAACAAAGGCTAGCTGGTTAGCTAATGAAAGGGAATTATTAGATTAAGAAAATAGAGAGCTAAGCACTGAAGCAATTTTCCTAAGGTCCCAATTGAATGAGCATAATGCAAAATTGGCTCACTTGAAAGATGAGATGGAGCAAAATGCGAGTGTTCTGGAGAAATATAAAACAGAAAAGGATGATTTGCAATACGAGTTGAAGGAATCCAAGGAAATTATTTAAAATTTGCTTGCCAAAACTGAAACAATGGAAAATAAAATGAACAATTTTGAGCAACTGGTGAATGGAGTCGAATAGCGCCTAGAGCAGCATAAGGTGACGAAACATTCTCTTGCCAACACTGAAACAATGGAAAATAAAATGAACAGCTTTGAGCAACTGGTGAATGAAGGAGTCGAACAACGCCTAGAGCAGCATAAGGTGACGGAACATTCTCTTCGCCAATGAAATGAAATCCTACAAGAAGAGGTGGACAAATTCGTGTGTTTTTTAGTTGAAGAGTTGGAGACTACTCTGCATTCTTTCAACAACGATGGAGAGTTTGATACGCAGGAAAAGGAAAGTTCAAAGCCAAGCCATGTCCATGAACTCGTGGCCTTTTTCAATTCCAAAGGCACATTATAATGGGTTCTTTCTTAATTCCAAAGGCACAAAGCACGTCATAACCCCACCTGGGATTCATTTGTGAATCTCAATTTGCATCCATTTTGGTTATCTAATAATTTTAACATAGCGTATTTAATCTAGGAGATCAAATTAATATTGCTGGAATGGCCATATTACCATTTTAAAATAGGGTATTCAAATTAAGGAGAGCAACTTAATATTATTGAAATAAGAATTTTTAATAACAAATTTGATCAAAATTTGTCCAGAAAAGTTTTAGTTGTTTTTTTTATGTAAGAGTTGGGGAGGCTTAGCTCTACATGGGAAACTTTAAACATCTCTAACAGTTGAGTTTATGTGATGTCAAGGTAATTTTTAACATGAGGTTCATTGTTTCTAGAAGCCCTACAATGTTTTAACACATCCTTCGTGTTAGAAGAAGACCTAGTGTTATCATGCCAAAACACTTGCACTAGGCCCTTCACTGGTTCGACTAACTTTATGTCTTTGCGAGGGAACCTATCGCTAAATTCCCATAATGTTTCCATTTGTCCCTCTACATCAAGGATGTCTCTTCTTACTGAATATTTTTTTAAGTGTATTTGGATGCAAAGGCAGAATTTGTGATGTGCATTTAAGTAAATGGTGTTGTCTTGTGGATCTACATACAATTGATTCAGCGAATACACAATGAGCCACATTACAGTCTTGTGAACGAGTTTTTTTACCAATCGATGTGAATGTAGCAGCAAGAGATTTAACAATGTGATTACTTGATTCGATATTCTTCATTGTTGTTATGCCTAAATTTCTTCTAACCGTTTCCATATTTCTAGATTTAAGCAAAGCTAAAAACAATTGCCATTTAGCGGCTTTAGATTTGTTATCAAAATATTGTTTCATTATTTGAAAACAATGATGAAGGATAGTGAATTCAGCCACCTTACCTTCCATGGAAGTCAATCTGCTCTCATCCACTTGTATTTGTTTAGGAGTTCTCTTTCATTTTGATGCAAAATTTGTTGCCGTTTGAAATGCTGGAGTGGCGTTTAAATCCACTATAGTCTCACAACTTCGATTAGGAGATTGAACCACCGAACATGGTTGTTGCTGAGTCACATTTGCATTGAGAGTAACATAATTATTGAACTTTTCACAAGATTGTCCATTTACTAATGGATCAATAATATCAACTTCTGTATAACCAGCTTCCTTTAAGGTTGCATTATATTCCTCAGCCTCTACGTCAAGTATCTGTTGAGGGGGAATGGGAACTATTTGCTCATGTAATGAATTCCAATGATTTCTTGAATCTTCCCTCTTTTTTTCGTTTTTATTTTCTCCTTCTTCTAGTCTAAGCACCTTCCTTGCTGACTTTCGTCCTCTATTACGTACATTCCCCATTGAAATCCACCCAAACCTGTACAAAACTATGGAATTATGTAAGTAATGATAAAAAATTGCATGTTGAACAGTTCTCTGTGCACATGTTCAAACAAATTATGTCTTTCGATACGGCAAACCCGGTCCACAAGCACACCAGCCAACATTTTGTATAAAACACACATCGCATATGCGATATAACGCACCTCCGATATATCGCATATGTGATAATGATACAACGCATTTTTAATAAACGGGCAGGTTTTTTACATGTTCTCTGAAACGCATATGCAATATATCGGATATACGATCTAGTGCATATGGGATATATCGCATATGCGATTTAGTGCTCACTGAATATATGCAATTTACATCTATCTATTCTTATGAAGATGATGATGAACAATGATGGTGATGATGAGGAGGAGGATGACTATGATGATGATGATGAGGATGATGATAACCATGAGGATGATGAGGATGATGAGGATGGTGATGATGATGAGGATGATGGTGATGACAAAGATGATGATGAACAATGATGGTGATGATGAGGAGAATGATGACTATGATGATTATGATGAGGATGAGGGTGGTGATGATGATGATGATGACCATGACAATGATGATGAGGATGACGGTGATGATGATGATGACAAGGATGAGGATTATGATGATGATGATGATGATGAGGATGGTGATGATGATGAGTATGAGGGTGTCGATGAAGGTGATGATGATGGTGATGACCATGATGATGAGGATGAGGATGAGGGTGATGATGAGAGTGATGATGATGAAAAATGATGGTGATGATGTGGAGGATGATGACTATGATGATGATCATGAGGATGAGGGTGATGATGATGATGAGGATGATGATGACCATGATGAAGCTGATGGGGATGAGGGTGGTGATGATGATGATGATGATGAGGATGAGGATGATGATGAGGATGAGGGTGATGAGTATGATGATGATGATGATGATGATGATGAGGATGAAGGTGGTGGTGATGATGATGAGGATGAGGGTGACGATGAATATGATGATGAACAATGATGGTGATGATGAGGAGGATGATGACTATGATGATGAGGAGGAGGATGAGGGTGATAATGATGAGGATGAGTATGAAGATGATTATGATGATGATGACCATGATGATGATGATGAAGGTGATGACGATGATGATGATGATGATGATGAGGGTGACGATGAAGATGATGATAAACCACGATGGTGATGATGAGGAGGATGATGACTATGATGATGATGATGAGGATGAGGGTTATGATGATAATGATGAGGATGAGGATGAGGATGAGGATGAGGATGAGGATGATGATGATGATGATGATGACCATGATGATGGTGATGAGGAGGATGCGGGTGATGATGATGATGATGATAAGGATGTTGATGATGAGGAGGATGAGGGTGACGATGAAGAAGATGATGAACAATGATGGTGATGAGGAGGAGGATGATGACTATGATGAGGAGGAGGAGGATGCGAGTGATGATGATGATGATGATGAGGATGAGGCTGATGATGAGGATGGGGATGATGATGATGACGATGATGGTGGTGATGATGATGATGACGATGATGAGGATGATGATGGTGAGGGTGATGATGATGATGATGATGATGAGGATGAGGGTGATTATGATGATGATGATGACAATGATAATGATGATTAGGATGAAGGTGGTGATGATGATGAGGATGAGGTTGACGATGATGATGGTGATGATGGGGATGATAAGGATGATGATGATGATGGGGATGAGGATGCTTATGATGTTGATGATGATGAGGTTGACGATGATGATGGTGATTATGATGATAATGATGATGAGCATGATGAAGCTAATGAGGATGAGGGTGATGATGATGATGATGATGATGAGGACGAGGATGATGATGATTAGGATGCGGGTAATGATGATGATGATGATGATGATGATGATGAGGGTGATGAGGATGAGGATGATGATGATTATGATGATGATGATGATGACCATGATGATGATGATGAGGATGAGGAGGATGAGGGTGATGATGATGATGATTATGATGAGGATGGTGATGATGATGATGATGATGAGGGTGACGATGAAGAAGATGATGAACAATGATGGTGATGAGGAGGAGGATGATGACTATGATGATGAGGAGGAGGATGAGGGTGATGATGACGACGATGATGACCATGATGATGATGATGAGGATGAGGGTGATGATGATGATGATGATGATGGTGATGACGATGATGACGATGATGAGGATGATGATGGTGATAGTGAGGAGGAGGAGGAGGACTATGATGTTGATGATGAGGATGAGTGTGGTGGTGATGATGATGAGGATGAGGTTGATGATGATGATAGTGATGATGGTGATGATGATGATGAGGATGGTGATGGTGATGATGATGGCGATGATGGGGATGATGAGGATGATGATGATGGTGATGATGATGAGGATGAGGACGGTGATGATGTTGATGATGATGAGGTTGACGATGATGATGGTGATGACGATAATAATGATGGTGACCATGATGAAGCTGATGAGGATGAGGGTGATGATGATGATGATGAGGATGAGGATGAGGATGAGGTTGAGGATGATGATGATGAGCATGAGGGTAATGATGATGATGATGATGATGATGATGATGATGACCATGATGATGCTGATGAGGATGAGGGTGATGATGATGATGATGACGAGGATGAATATGATGATGATGATGATGATGATGACCATTATGATGTTCATGAGGATGAGGATTATGAGGATGATGAGGATGAGGGTGATGATGATGATGAGGATGAGGGTGACGATGAAGAGGATGATGATGATGACGACGATGATGATGACCATGATGATGCTGATGAGGATGAGGGTGATGATGATGATGAGGATGAGGATGAGGGTGACGATGAAGATGATGATGAGGAGGAGGATGATGACTATGATGATGATGAGGAGAATGAGCGTGATGATGATGATGATGATTATGATAATGAGGATGAGGATGAGGATGATGATGCACAACCATATTTTCTTTGATGCAGAACCCATGGCTTTGTTGATCGTTAAAAAGAGGAATTATTTGTGTCGATATTAGTGTTGTCTAAATGGTATTATAATGGGATAAGGATGCTATTACAATTTTTTACTCTTGTACCAAATTAGTTAAGTCAAAACACATATGTGTTATAGCTTTATCATATGGCATATGCGTTATATCGCATATGTGATATGAACAAGCTATAATGCATAGGCGTTATTTTAAAATTAAAATAATTGGCAGGAATAAGGTTTGGCATTAGGTTCAGAAATGGCTTCAGACTACCGAACCTATTGGCTAGGAGAAATAAACCAGGGCTATTGCTTGTCTTTTAGAACTCTATCAATATGCTAAGTTTAGATGGCGTGTTTTTCTATGACATACACAATATTTTTTTATGAAAATCTAGGATATTGTAAAGTATGATCTTACGCTTTTGAATATGTAATTTTTTTCCTTCAAAACTATGTTTTATTTATTTATAATTATTTTTCTAAATGACACATGTTAGTTTTAAAAAATACATACATCGATTTTTGTTATATAACTTTGATTTGCATCACCATTTCCCAATTAAACTATATGGTGCACTAGACGAGATAAAGCTCTATGATCTTATATTTAGAAATCAATGACTTCATTAATTTTTGCTCCTAAAGTGTTGCACTCACACATAAGGTTTTAATTTCAAGCTTTTGTGACTTCAATAATTAATATTAAAAAAAGTAATTCATGAAAAAATATGAATAAATAGTGTTGCAGTAGGCCCATATGTATTTTATATGTCTCCAAGATTTTCTCCCAAATTGACATCATTTACCTCATATATTGTTGCACCCGCACAAACATATATGTTAAGATGTGCTAAAAATTTGAAAACCCACTTTCATGGAAACTAATTTTATAATCATTTACACACATTTGCTTTGCATAAATGCTATATATTATGAAATTTGATTCAATTTCCTATCTTTTCTCTTTTTACTTCATTTTCAAATAAGTTAGGGGGGAGTGCCCCTAATTGTCAAATAAAGTGAGAGTTTACCGTTTATTCCAGTATTATGTGGCATCTAAATTGTCTTTAAAGGAGTCCATGATTGTGCATGAGCCCTAGTATTACTTTCATTTATTAAGTAAAAACATCACAACCACTTAAAGACAGAAAGAGTGGAAATACTTAGTCAATGCACTCAATTTTAGTTGGGATTCATGGAATTGGCTGTTCATATTACAATTACCTTGTGAAGTACCAATATCCCCCAATTTCCTGTTTCCCTTGTGTTGTTCAACCAACTTTTTTAGAGAGACTAGGGAGCTATTGGGTACGTGCATATTACCATTTGTTTGACCAAAATACATCCTAAGGAAAATAACTTTAGCATGGGCTTAATATTTGTATTATGAACAATTGAAAGGTACATCCAAACTTTTCCAAAATCCGTTATCACCCACAACAAAACTAATACCCTCTAGAATTCCCTCCATGAGATTTATTTTAACACTAATTTTCACTACAACTCAATTAGAAGAATTGATAGCAACCATATATGTTTTCATGAAGATACCGAGGTTGTAGTTTGTAACCCTAAAAATCTTGTCTTTCCAAAACTCAATAGGAAGGAAATATAATTTAACCCACACAAATATCCTAATAACCCTTTTCTCTAGTAGGTCAAACATCACAACCATTTAAAGGGAATTTATCTAGAACCATGGGCCACCATAGGCATTGTTCCGACCATAAATTGAATATTGGCATTGAACCCTTTAAACCTCATGTTAACACTATGGATCTTGAAATCCTCCAAATAAATGTTAAAGGAATATTGATTCTCTAATGAGCTTGCTTCAAAAAATGATGGATGCAATGAAAACCTCCAAATAAATGATTAATAAACATTGATACTTTGTTTAGCTTAGTGATGCACTAAAGCAACTATAGATTGTTCGCTTCAAGGTAAGATGATCTCAATATATACCATGCACAAGCCATCAACTATAAATATGATTAACAAAATCATCTAAATTTAGACACTAGGCATGATGAAAGAAGCAAGAATATGAAAATGCATTTTGTGAAAACGCTTTCCATAAAGGACAACCGCCAAAAACCATATAGAGAATCAAGGACGGTATGGTTCATTTCTTCGCCAGAAAAAAGAAGATACTCACAACAAAAAGGACAGCCGCCCCAAACAGTGTATCGCTATATTTCATTGCGTCACCTTACGGAGGAAGATGATCATGACAAAAAAAAGATTAACAAACGGGTAGGAGAACCTTGTACTATGGAGTGATATCGATTTTGTTAGAGTTTGACTTTATCAAAAGGCCGCACATAAACGAATAAAAAGAATATGTTTCTTGTTAATAGAAGGAATAAACTCACAAATCAGACAATAGTTGAACTCACATGCAAGATTATCCTGTTCATGAGACAGTAGTAGAGAGGAAGTAGCTCAGCGAAGGAAGCGAATTCAAAAAAATCTATTGGATTTGTACCTTCTACCGAATTTGTTAGAAAACAAAGCGAAGAGAAAAAAAAAAGTCGCTTCGATCTACCTTCCGTTGGATTGGGAAGAAAACAAGAAAAAGATCGAACTTTTTAAGTTTGGATTTATTTCTTCAACAATACGATGGGCAACATGATGGGCAAAGACACGCAGAACGGAATTTCACTGTTAGAAAATGAAAAAATCTCCACCAAAGTCCGTATGGCCACAGACAAAAAACAAGATAAAATTTCTTCCCAGGTCAGTAACAAAGAATGGTCAACAGGTCACGGGTACAAGAAAGTACTCAAATCATAATGCTTCTGTGCGTTTCTTTCTCCAATAAGCTGGGCAACAGTATCCTTCTGGGGCCGCGTGACAGAATTTCACGGTTAGAAAATAATAAAATTTCCTCCAGAGTGGGCATCAATGAATAAGAGAGCTAATCAATGGGCAAGAAGAAAATATGAAAGAACATTGTTCCAGAGCTGCAAACAAAGGCTGGCTCGTTAGCTAATGAAAGGGAATTATTGGATCAGAAAAATAGAGAGCTAAGCACTGAGGTAATTTTCCTAAAGTCCCAGTTGAATGAGTAGAATATAAATTGGCTCACTTGAAAGATGAGATTGAGCAAAATGAGAGTGTACTGGACAAGTATATAACAGAAACGGAGGATTTGCATTGCGAGTTGAACGAATCCAAGGAAATTATTCAGAATTTGCTTGCCAAAACTAAAATAATGGAAAATAAAATGAACAGCTTTGAGCAACTGGTGAATGAAGGAGACGAACAACGCCTAGACAGCATAAGGTGACGGAACATTCTCTTCCCAACAAAATGAAATCCTACAAGAAGAGGTGGACAAATTTGTGTGTTTTCTAGTTGAAGAGTTAGAGACTCTGCATTCTTTGAACAAGAATGGAGAGTCTGATACGCTGGAAAAGGAAAAGTCGAAGCCAAACCATGTCTATGAACTTGTGACCTTTTTCAATTCCAAAGGCACATGATAATGGGTTCTTTTTCAATTCCAAAGGCACAAAGCACGTCATAACCGAAAAGCCGCCAACAGGCGGGATTCCCGCAAATTATTGGGAATCTCAATTTGCAGCAATTTTGGTTATCTGGTAATTTTAACATAGAGCAATTTTGATTATCTGGTAATTTTAACATAGGGTATTTAATCTAGGAGATCAAATTAATATTGCTGGAATGACAGTATGGCCATTTTAAAATAGGGTACTTAATTTAGGATAGCAACTTAATATTGTTGAAATAGCAATTTTCAATAACAAATTTGATAAAAAATTGGGCAGACGAAGAATTATTATTTAAGAGCTGAGGAGGCTAAGAATTCTTGTATTCTGTTTTCCATTTATTTTAGTTGTAATTTGATTTTTAAAATTTTTATTTGCAGAAAAGTTTTAGTTGTTTTTTTATCTAAGAGCTGGAGGAGGCTAAGAATTCTTGTATTCTGTTTTCCATTTATTTTAGATGCAATTTGATTTTGAAAATTTTTATTTTAACTCAATTTTTTATTTTTTCTATAATATTAAATAATAAGTTTAATGTTATTTATTTGAAAAGTTATTGGGCAATATTACCTACTTATTATCTTACCTACTGCTAAGTCAGATCTGAGGATTCTCAAAATGTAAAATCATTTAATTCTTAGCACATAGAGTCATTTAGTATCTTGATATTGTAATCCATGGATATTATAACCAATTAATATATTAGAAATCATGGTTATGGTCTATTTTGTGGTCAAAATGTGGTGGATAAGTTTGAGATGGTAGTTTGTAGTGGTTGGATTTGCATAATGAGATGCTTCAAGAGTGATTAAATTCCATGAATCCATTTATGTAATAAAAATTGTAATTTAGACACAAAAAATGATATTCTCAGCCATAAATCATGGTTCCAAATTCAAAACAAAATAGCTGAAAAAAATGCAAATCCTCTAAACTTTAGTCCACTCAGAAAAATAAATAACACAACACATAAAATTTTGAACATGTTGGCCGTGTAATTATTACTAATTGGATAATTTAATATACTTTAAAATTATAAATCATATTAGTTTAATATATTAAAAATCACAATTAAACATAGGATCATTTAATAGAGGTTCCCGACATTTTCAAAATGTGGAATATGAAAATAGAATATAAAAAGTACAATACATAATTTTTGGTAATTGAATTCTTTGAACTTAAGATATTGTTTAATATTTTGATACTATAACTTATATTTCAATATATTAATAAATATAGTTCGAATTAAAATTATTTAATATTTTTTTCAATAGAAAAAAAAATTTACTATTTAACTTGAATGAAAGTTACACAAACTTCATCTAAGATAAAAAGGGCTCAGAGGCATGTGGGTAGCCATTATGCTTCAACTTATTCTCACTAGACATTTGCAGAGATTCTATTGGAGTAGTCTAGTAGGAGTTGAATATGAGTCTTGATAATTTATTACGTGTCAATGAATAGGAGTAGGAGATGGAGGTAAGAGGTAGCTGCCTCAATGAATAATCTCTGATTGTGAAACAATGGTTTGTTTCAATTTGGTGATCAAATGAAAACCTAGTTCTTGGAAATTATTGTTTTCTCAAGTTAAATGTTTAATGGATAGACTTTAGAATATTTACATTTAGAATTCTCATAATTTTAAGTTGACACATAATTTTGATGTCATGAACCCTCTAATCTTCAACATGAACACATCCCTATAGAGTGACCATTCGATGGATACTTCTTTGACTTCAAGAGCCATGCTTCACCAAAAGCATAAAATCTACATAAATTCTCCAACAAAAAATATGATATTAAATAGAAAATCAAGCCTTGAAGTAAAAGTAAACTTTTGATAGCATGTTTTTTTCGTAGTTTCAATTATATTATAATATGGTTATAATTTATCCTATTATACAATAGAGAGTTGATAGGAGACAAAATAAAATAACATAAATTATTTTACAAATATCCTAACAATCATATTACACAATGGAGAAAGTTGATAGGAGACAAAAAAAATTTAATTAATTTTTCAATATCATAACAATTATTGTGGGAATAAGGGTCGTTTATTTACTTTAGTTGGATCATTTTTAACAGATATTTGACTTACTTTATATATGATTGGATGATTTTTTATTAAAATATCAATTTCTAGGTTAGTGGAAAAATCACTTTTAATAGATATAATTAAAAAAAATTATTAAAATTTAAATTCATGGGTTAGGGGGAAAACAAAGAAAGAGGATTGAACCAAATCCTTAGCCATTTGCTTCATTAACTTTTGGCGAAGTCCAAATTGAAGAAAATTATCTATAATCTAATACATTTCTCCATACATATTTAACCTTATCCATAGATTCATCCTTATTAATTATTTTTAACCTCCAAGTTTTCCCTTATTGTTTATCCTTCCCTAGTGGAATAGTTTTCAGTCGTTTTAAATTGCGCCAATATTTTTTGTTTTCCTAAATCTACAAATTTAGGGAATTAATCCCCTACTTACTAGGTTTTACTCGTGGGGCCTTGCCCTTGAGCTCCTCACCAAAAAAACAAGTACAATAACATTAAACCATTACAAAATATTTAGAGCATAATTCATCAATTAAATCGACCGAGTAAAGGATTGAACAAATCAAGCTATCGCAGCAATTGTGGGAGGGCTCAACCCATGCATTGCCAATTATTATAGCCAAGATCTGAATAAACCATTTATATAGAGTCCATTAAATAAGGCAAAATGCCATATTTAACCCACATGGAAAACAAATAGTGCGGCAATAAATCAACACATACCTAGTAAGCGTAATAACCATTTCCATTACCATTTCAAGTTTTACACATTCGCACCATGGGCTTTGGCACCATTGCAAGTAATGGTGCTTCCCTCACATAAAAACCCCAATCGATAATATGGTTTACATAAACAAAATTAAATACACAGATGATGTGGAAGCACAAGTTTGCTCCATGACCAACAATGCCATCACTAACATTTAAAAACCCAATTCTATTAACCCATGCCTGAAGGCAAATCAAAACCCCACAGAGAAGCCCCAAACCAAATCATGAAAACAAAATGGAGACAAGCCGAGAGACAACAAGCATAGGCTTCTGTGGCAAGTCTTACCTTACACCTTGGCACCACCTTCAAACCAAATGACAGAGCTTGAGCGAGGCTGCTCTTCACCAACCCTTGGCACCTACAAAACAACCAAGCGAAATGACAAGTCCAACATGAGCCAAGCCCTAAACTTGGGCTACCATGAAAATCAAGGTGCAATAGAGGAACCCAATGGAACCCATATCAAAGCCAAAACCCACTTTTCCATAGTTTGGTATCATCACATTAACATCAGTCTCCATCCCCATGCAAATACAAAAACCCCAATGTATATGGTTCAAGCATATGGTATATTTGCCACCCCAATATTTAAACATAGCAAGTTCAATTTATTTATTAATGTTCATCAAGGGTTCTACATCCTAGCTTAGTTCATGTATTAGTTACTGTTGAAACTAAGTTATGTACAAACTAGGTTATTTCAGACCTGCTGTTATTGTTCATTAAATATTTATATACTCTACTCACATATTCCATTTGTGACTAGAGACATGTTGCAGATTTAAATAGATAAATATTAGAAGTAGGTTCTAAATACATTTATATATAAATTACAGTCTAAATAACCCAAGGTACTATAAATACAAACTGAACTACTATGTATATATATAAACATATATAGACATCAAACATAAACAATTACAAATACTATCTATAAGTATTATACATTAAAATCTAAGATAAATAAGCCACTAGGACCTTTCAAGGTCTGCACCATTAATACCTATTAACTACTAAATCATTCCATTAAATAAACATCATCATAAATAAATAAACAAGAGGCATCGTGACCATTCTTTTGGTCCAAGATTTCATCTATGTTGCTACAATAAATCGCTCATAACTATTAATTATAAATTAACAAAGTAAAACATTTAAAAACAAATTAAAGAACTCTGGGATTTTTAAATAGAGGTCATGATATCGACCCGTGTGGATTCATAAACCCAAGTCACAGGCCTCTATAAAAACAACCAAAACATATATACATAAACAGTAACCAAATTGCATAACTCTGCAAGTCATCCCATATAACAAACTAAACAGCACCTAAAAGCATACATAGGAATATTTTCCATTTTAATAAACCATATCAAATTCTCTACACAGTTCTAATAATTACAATGGGAACATGAATCAAATCCTATGGCATTACAAGCCCAACTCACATCTATAATTAAAAATTATAAAATACATAGTAAGGGATTGAACAAATCAAGCTATCACAACAATCGTGGGAGGGCTCATGTGATACATGGCATGGCATTAACCCATGCGCTGCCAATTACTGTCGTAAAGATCTAATTAACCCACTTTAATATACAGTCCATAAACAAAGCCAAAATGCCATATTTAACCCACGAAGCAAACAAATAGTGCGGAAATAATTCAACATATACACAGTAAGCACATTAACCATTGCAATTTTCCTAAATGCACAGTATATATATTTACATAGTAATGCCATTATTGTAGTCAAGTTTTACACAGTCACGCCATGGAATTTAGCACCATTTTAAGCAATGGTGTTGCCTAGGCATGAAAGCCCCAAATCCAAAAATACAAATTACCATAACAAATAATTACACCAATCGTGTAAAATATTTACTCCACACTTTAACAACTTTAATAAATATTTAAAAATCTAAGTCTGTCTACATAGGCTCGAAGGCTCATCAAACCCCACAGAGAATCCCCGAACCAAACGACTCAAATGAAACATAGACAAGTCGAGAGACAACAAGCATAGGATTTTTAGGCAAGGCCTACCTTACACCCTAGGCACAACCTTCAAATCAATGATAGAGCTTGAGCCACACTACTCTTCACCATCATTTGGCACCTGCAAACACCATGCGTAACCAGGATGAGAATTATGGCAACGATAGGAACCATAAATAAAAACGAATTGCAAACATAAAACACAAAACGAAGCAATACCTTCAAATCCCAGAGGTTTCCTCCATTTTTCCCATGTGTAGAGCCAAGACCAAACCACAAACAACCAAGTGAATGACAATTCTATCATGAGCCAAGCCCTAAGCTTGGGCTTCCACAAAAACCAAGGTGCATTAATGGCATGAGCTGGTATCCACTTTCCTATAGTTTGATATCATCGCTTTAACGTAGGTCTCCATTCCCATGCAAGGCTTAAACCCCATTAACATATCGTTCAACCATATGGTATATTTCACCACTCCAAAAGATATCACAATGTTTAGAATATTAGAAGTTTATGTTTAATGTATAGTTCGTATATGGTATGTGCTAATCCAAAGTCAAGCCACAAGGCATAAGTATTAAAGGTGACATGTAAAACATAGGCTTAAAGCCTTAATACAATACGTCTTCCCTAAGTTTAATGCTTAGTAAACATGGTATATGAAATATGCCATGTTAATAATTAGACTTTAAAAATAAAATAAAAGGTCACGTTTTAAACAAAGTTCATAAGGTGCAAATAGAAAACATAGGTTATGTTAATGTTTTAATAAAATAAATATAGAATGTAAATATACTAATATATAAAAGGCGACACATACACCTTAATGAAGAGTAAGTAGCACACAGGAATTTATAGATGTGATTGTTAATTTGCCGAAAATACTATTTACCTGGTATAAATGTGAGTGAGTAAGGAACTCCAGCAACAAGAAGTAGGTCTTTTAGGATGAAGATTTATGTTCTCTTTAAATTAGACTCCGTCGCAAGGTATGGTTTGCATACGAAAGAAAAAAGGTGTCTTAGTTTGAAGAACTAACTAAGCCTACAAACAAGTAAACACTTTTACCTCTTAGACCGTCATGGGAGAACGAGTCCCACCACTCTTCCCACTTTATTTCCACAAATAAAGTTAAGTTAGGAATTTTTAAATAATGAGTAAGACTATGCAGAAAGGACGAAGCATATAATCAACTAACAACACATACGCGACGAAGCATATAATCAACTAACAACACATACGCGAAAAATGTATAATCATAAAAGCTAAGCAATAAAGAGCGGAGCAACATCGTAAGTAAAAAATACATTAATAATAATGACAAAATGTAAGAATAGCTTAAGAGTAAACATTGGTACATGTAGTGTACAATGTATTTCCGTGCTTAGTAAAATATTTGTGACACTCATTTTTTCCACCACTCAATTGAAAGGTTTCATAGAAACTTTCTACATTTTACTAAGATATCCAAATTACCATATAAACCCTTGGGCTCTTCTCCTTTGAAAACTAAACAAGAAGGAAAGCCTATCTAACCCAATAGGTGTATTCTAGTATCACTTTCCTTTATTAAGTAAAAACATCACAACCACTTGAAGAGAGAAATAGTGGAATCACTTCGTCAATGCACTCAATTTTAGTTGGGATTCATGGAATCGGCCGTTCATATTACAATTACCTTGTGAAGTGCCAATATCCCCCAATTTCCTCTTTCCCTTGTGTTGTTCAACAAAATTTTTTAGAGAGACTAGGGAGCTATTTGGTACGTGCATATTACCATTTGTTTGACCAAAATACTTACTAAAGAAAATAACTTTAGCATCGGCTTAATATTTGTATTATGAACAATTGAAAGGTACATCCAAACTTTTCCAAAATTCATTATCAACCACAATGAAACTAATATCCTCTAGAATTCCCTCCATGAGATTTATTTCAACACTAATTTTCACCACAACTCAATTAGAAGAATTGATAGCAACCATATATGTTTTCATGAAGATACGGAGCTTATAGTTTGTAACCCTAAAAATCTCCTCTTTCCAAAACTCAATAGGAAGGAAATATAATTTAACCCACACAAATATCCTAATAACCCTTTTCTCTAGTAGGTCAAACATCACAACCATTTGAAGGGAATTTATCTAGAACCATGGGCCATCATAGGCATTGTTCCGACCATAAATTGAATATTGACATTGAACCATTTAAACCTCATGTTAACACTATGGATCTTGAAATCTTCCAAATAAATGTTAAATGAATATTGATTCTCTAATGAGCTTGCTTCAAAAAATGATGGATACAATGAAAACCTCCAAATAAATGTTTAACAAACATTGATACTTTGTTTAGCTTAGTGATGCTCAAAAGCAACTATAGATTGTTTGCTTCAAGGTAAGATGGATACCATGCAGAAGCCATCAACTATAAATATGATTAACAAAATCATCTAAATTTAGACACTAGACTAGGCATGATCAAAGGAGCAATAACATTCTATACAGAATCAGGGAGAACCGCCACAAACCATATAGAGAACATTCTAAATTTAGAATATGAAAATGCATTTTATGAAAAAGCTTTCCATAAAAGGACAACCGCGACAAACCATATAGAGAATCAGGGACGGTATAGTTCATTTCTTCTTCGCCATAAAAAAGAACATTCTATGACAAAAAGGACAGCGGTTACAAACAATGTATCGCTATAGTCCATTGCCTCACCTTACAGAGGAAGATGATCATGACAAAAAAAATGATTAGCAAACGGGTGAGAAAATCCAACTAGGAGAACCTTTTACTAAGGACTGATATCGATTTAGTTAGAGTTTGACTTTTTCAAAAGTCTGCGCATAAACGAATAAAACGAATATGTTTCTTATTAATAGAAGGAATAAACTTACAAATCAGACAATAGTTGAACTCATATGGAAGTAGCTCAGCAAAGGAAGCGAATTCAAAACAATCTATTGGATTTCTACCTTCCATCGAATTTGTTAGTAAACAAAGCGAAGAGAAAAAAAAAGTCCATCTACCTTCGGTTAGATTTGGAAGAAAACAAGAAAAGGATCGACTTTTTTTAGTTTGGATTTCTTTCTCCAACAATACGATGGGCAACATTATGGGCAAAGACAGGCAGAACGAAATTTCACTGTTAGAAAATGAAAAAATCTCCACCCAAGTTGGTATGGCCACAGACTAAAAAACAAGATAAAATTTCCTCCCAGGTCAGTTACAAAGAAGTGGTCAACAGGTCACGAGTACAAGAAAGTAATCAAATTAAAATGCTTCTTTGCTTTTGTTTCTCCAATAAGCTGGGCAACAGTATGCTTCTGGGACCGCGTAATAGAATTTCACGTTTAGAAAATAATAAAATTTCCTCCAAGGTGGGCATCAATGAACAAGAAGAGCCAATCAATGGGCAAGAAGAAGAAGATCTAATCAACGGTCAAGAAGAAAATATGAAGAACAATGTTCCAGAGCTGCAAACAAAGGCTGGCTCGTTACCTAATGAAAGGGATTTATTGGATCACAAAAATAGAGAGATAAGCACTGAAGTAATTTTCGCAAAGTCCCAGTTGAATGAATATAATGTGAAATTGGCTCACTTGAAAGATGAGATTGAGCAAAACGAGAGTGTTATGGAGAAATATAGAACAGAAAAGGATGATTTGCAATGCGAGTTGAACGAATCCAAGGAAATTATTCAGAATTTGCTTGCCAAAACTGAAACAATGGAAAATAAAATGAACAGCTTTGAGCAACTGGTGAATGAAGGAGTCGAACAGCGCCTAGAGCGGCATAAGGTGACTGAACATTCTCTTCCTCCAACGAAATGAAATCCTACAAGAAGATGTGGACAAATTTGTGTGTTTTCTAGTTGAAGAGTTGGAGATTGCTCTGCATTCTTTCAACAAGGATGGAGAGTCTGATACGCTGGAAAAGGTAAAGTCGAAGCCAAACCATGTGCATGAACTTGTGGCCTTTTTCAATTCCAAAGGCACAGGATAATGGGTTCTTTTTCAATTCCAAAGGCACAAAGCACGTCAGAACCAAAACACCGCCAGCAGGCGGGATTCCCGCAAATTATTGCGAATCTCAATTTGCAGCAACTTTGGTTATCTGGTAATTTTAACATAGGGTTACTATTAGGGTATTTAATCTCGGAGATCAAATTAATATTAGTGGAATGACAGTATAGCCATTTTAAAATAGGGTATTTAATGTCGGAGAGCAACTTAATATTGTTGAAATAGCCATTTTCATAACAAATTTGATCAAAATTTGGCCAGAAAAGTTTAGTTGTTTTTTATCTAGTTGTTTTTTCATCTAAAGCCTCGGGTAGGCTAAGAACACTTGTATTCTGTTTTCCATTTATTTTAGTTGCAATTTGATTTTTAAAATTTGTATTTTTACTCAATTTTTCATTTTTTTCTATTATATTAAATAATAAGTTTAATGTTATTTATTTGAAATGTTATTGGGCAATATTGCCTATTTATTATCTAAGTTGCCCCTAAGTTAAATTTGAGGATTCTAAAAATGTAAAATCATTTAATTCTTAGCATATTGGGTCATTTAATATCTTGATATTATAATCCATGGATATTATAACCAATTAATATATTAGAAATCATGGTTATAGTATATTTTATGGTCAAAATGTGGTGGATAATTTTGAAATGGTAGTTTTTAGTGGTTGAATTTGCAGAATGAGATGCTTCAAGAGTAATCAAAGTCCATGAATCCATTTATGTAATAAAAATTGTAATTCAAACACTAAAAATGATATTTTCAGTAATAAATCATGGTGCGAAATTCAAAACAAAATAGCTGAAAAAAATGCAAATCCTCTAAACTTTAGTCCACTTAGAAAAATAAAAACACAAAACATAAAATTTTGAACAGGTTGGCCATGTAACTATTAGTAATTGGATAATATAATATATTAATATTATAAACCATATTATTTTAATATATTAAAAATCACAATGAAACATAGGATCATTTAATAGAGGTTCTCAACATTTTCAAAATGTAGAATATCAAAATAGAATATAAGAAGTACAATACATAATTTTTGGTAATGAAATTCTTTGAACTTAAGATATTGTTTAATATTTTTATATTATAACTTATATTTCAATATATTAATAAATATAGTTCCAATTAAAATTATTTAATATTTTTTTCAATAGAAAAAAAATATGTACTATTTAACTTGAATTAAAGTTACACAAACTTCCTCTAAGATAAAACGACCGCCGAGCCATGTGGTAACCATTATGATTCAACTTATTCTCACCAGGATTTTGGGGAGTTTCGATTCGAATAGTCTAGTACGAGTTGAATATGAGTCTCAATAATTTATTACGTGTCAATGAATAGGAGTAGCAGATGGAGGTAAGAGATAATCTCTGATCGTGAAACAATGGTTTGTTTCAATTTGGTGATCAAATGAAAACCTAGATCTTGGAAATGATTGTTTTTTCAATTGTTTTTTCAAGTTAAATGTTTAATGGATAGACTTTAGAATATTTATGTTTAGAATTCCCATAGTTTCGTGGACATTGTTTTTATGTTGAAACATAATTTTGTTGTCATGAACCCTCTAATATTAGGCATGAACACATCGCTATAGAGTGACCATGTGATGGAAACTTCTTTGACTTGAAGAGCCATGCTTCCCCAAAAGCATAAAATCTATAGACAAATTCTCCAACAAAAATACATATTAAATAACAAATCAAGCCTTAAGGTAAAGGTAAACTTTTGATACCATGTTTTTTGTCTTAGTTTGAATTATATTATAATATCGTTATAATTTATCATATTATACAATAGAGAAAGTTGATAGGAGATAAAAAAAAAAAACTTAAATTGTTTTCCAAATATCCTAACAATCATATTACTCAATGGAGAAAGTTGGTAGGAGACAATTTTTTTTAATTATTTTCCCAATATCATAACAATTTTGGTGGGAATAAGGGTTGTTTATTTACTTTAGTTAGATTATTTTATTTTTAACACATATGATTGAATGACTTTATATATGATTGGATGATTTTTTTATTAAAATATAAATTTATGGGTTATTGGAAAAATCATTTTTAATAGATGTAACTGAAAAAAAAAAATTAAATTTAAATTCATGGGTTGGGGCAAAAACAAAGAATGAGGCTTGGATCAAATCCTTAGCCGTTTACTTGATTAACTTTCCCTAATTCAAGAAAACTATCTGCTTCTCCATAGATTCATACTTATTAATTACTTTTAACCTCCAAGTTTTGCCTTATTGTTTATCCTTCGTTTTAAATTGCGTCAATATTGTTTGTTCTCCTAAATCTATAGATTTAGGGAATTAATCACCTACTCATTAAGAATAGGTTTTTACTCTTTGAATTAATCACCTATTAGTTACTCATGAAACTAAGTTATGTACAAACTAGGTTATTTCAGACCTCTTGTTATTGTTCATTAAAAATTTAAATACTCTACTCACATATTCCATTTGTGAGTAGAGACATGTTGTAGATTGAAGTAGATTAATATTAGAAGTAAGCTCTAAATACATTTATATATAAATTAAAATTTAGATAACCTAAGGTACTATCTACAAATTGAATTACTATGTATATATATAAACTTTTATAAACATCAAACATAAACAATTACAAATACTATCTATAAGTATTCTACATTAAAATCAACGATAATAAACCATTAAGACCATTCAAGGTCTGCATCATTAATACCTATTAACTACTAAATCATTCCATTAAAAAAACATCATCATAAATAAATAAACAAGAGACATGGTGACCATTCTTTTGGTCCAATATTTCATCTATGTTCCTACACTAAATTGCTCATAACTATTAGTTATAAATTAACCAAGTAAAACATTTAAAAACAAATTAAAGAACTCTTGAATTTTTAAAAAAAAGTCATGATATCGACCCATGCGGGTTCATAAACCCAACTCGCAGGCCTCTATAAAAACAACCAAAACATATATACATAAACAGTAACCAAATTACATAAGTCTGCAAGTCATCCCATATAATGAATTAAAGAGCACATAAAAATATACATAGGAATCTTTTCCATTTTAATAAACCATATCGAATTCTCTACGCAGTTCTAATAATTACAATCATTAGAGGAAATCTCAACTCAAAATGGGCTTTTTAACTTTTATTCAAATTCCATGTCATCATGTGTTAGCCAATGAAATTGCTTTAAATTTGAAATACCGTATAGGTCTTAAGCACCTTTTTAATATAAATTTGGGGATAGGTATCATAAAAAAACTACTTTTTTTTGTTTGTATTTTTGACATATCTCCCTCTTTTTTTACTCAAATTTTGATCGAAAGAACTCGTTCGATGCAGAATTAAATTCTGCATCCAACGAGTACCCACTCGGCATACTTTTGATGGGCCCTACTACCCCAAAAACAATAAATACCTGAAAAAAATGAAATGATGATGTCATCATTCCATTTTTTCATGTATTTCTTGTTTTTGGGGTAGCGGGGTCCATCAAAAGTATGTAGAGTGGGTACTCATTGGATGCGGAATTAAATTCCACATCCAAGGATCTCTCTTGATCGAAATTTGAGTAAAAACACAAGGAGATATGTCAAAAATACAAACAAAAAAGTAGTTTTTTTTTTCTTTTCTTCCTCAAAAATTAATAAATATTATTTTATTATTTTAACTATTATTTTATTGATTCATTTTAGGAGGCCCATTTTGAGTTGAAATTTCCTCTAATGGGCAACAGGAATCGAATCATATGGGCATACAAGCCCAACTCACATATATAATTAAAAATTATTAAATACAAAGTTAGAGATTGAACAAATAAAGCTATCGCAACAATCGTGGGAGGGCTCATGCCATACATGGGATGGCCTCAAACCATTCACTCTCAATTACTACCATAAAGATATAATTAAACCACTTAAATATACAGTCCATAAACAAATGCGAATGGTCATATTTAACCCAGAGAGGAAACAAATTGTGTGGAAATAATCCAACACATACACAGTAAGCACATTAACCATTGCAATTTTCCTGAATGCACAGTATATATATTTACACAGTAATGCCATTATTGCAGTCAATTTTTACACAGTCGCGCCATGGTATTTGGTACCATTGCAAGCAATGGTGCCGCCGAGGCATGAAATCCCCAAATCCCAAAATAAAAATTACCATAACAATTAATTACACCAATCATTCAAGAGATTCACTCCACAACTTAACAACCTTAATAGATATTTAAAAATCCAAGTCTGTCTACATAGGCCCAAAGGCTCGTCAAACCCCATAGAGAATCCCCAAACCAAATGACTCAAACAAAACATAGACATGCCAAGAGTCAACAAGCATAGGATTTTTTGGAAAGGCTTACCTTAAACCCTAGGCAGAACCTTCAAACCAATGACAAATCTTGAGCCACGCTACTCTTAACCATCCCTTGGCATGTGCAAACAACAACCGAAACCAGGATGAGAAGTATGGAAACAATAGGAGCCATAAATCAAAACAAATTGGAGACACAAAACCCAAAACGAAGCATACCTTCAAATCCTGGAGGTCGCCTCCATTTTTCTCCTACATAGAGCCAAGACTAAACCCCAAACAACCAAGCAAATGACAAGTCTGTCGTAAGCCAAGCCCTAAGCTAGGGCTTCCATGAAAACCAAGTTGCATTAATGGCACCAAATGGTATCCACTTTCAAAGCCAAAACCCACTTTTCTATAGTTTGATATCGTCACTTTAATGTAGGTCTCCATTCCCATGCAAGGTTTAAATCGCATTAACATATCGTTCAACCATATGGTATATTTCGCCACACCAAAACATATCAAAAGGTTTAAAATATTACAAGGTTATGTTTGATGTATAGTCCATTTATGGTATGCGTTAACCCAAATTCAAGCCACAAGGCATAAGTATTAAAGATAACATGTAAACCATAGGCTTAAAGACTTAATACAATACGTATTCCCTAAGTTTATTGCTTAGTAAACATGGTATATGAAATATGCCATGTTAATAATTAAACTTTAAAAATAAAATCAAAGGTCTCTTTTTAAAGCAAGTTCATAACCCGCAAATAGAAAACATAGGTTATGTTAATCTTGTTAATAAAATAAACATAGAACGTAAGTATAATAAGATATAAAAGACAAGACATACACCCTCGTGAAGAGTAAGTAGCAGATAGGAATTTTTAGATCTGATTGTTAATTTGATGAAAATAGTATTTACCTTGTATAAATGTGAGTCGGTAAGGAACTCGAGCAACAACCTGTCGGTCTTTTAGGATCAATATTTATGTTCTCTTTAAATAAGACTCTGTCACAAGGTATGGTTTGCATATGAAATAAAAGAGGTGCCTTAGTTTGAATAAGTAAGTAAGCCTGCAAACAAGTAAACACTTTTACCTCTCAGACCGTCATGAGAGAACGAGTCCCACCACTCTTCCCACTTTGTTTCCACAAATAAAGTTAAGCTAGGAATTTTTTAAAAATGAGAAAGACTATGCAGAAAGGAAGAAGCATTTAATCAACTAACAACACATATGCGACAAATGTAAAATCATAAGAACTAATCACTAAACAACCGAACAACATCATAAGTAAAAATACATTAATAATAATGACAAAATGTAAGAACAATTTATGAGTAAAAATTGGTACATGTAGCGTACGATGTATTTCCGCAAGACAAATAATGTTCCGTATAGGTAGTTTTTTTACTACTGTAATAAAAAAGAAATTTATTATTTTCGATGTTTTGGGACATTACAATCTTGAACTACCAAATGATGAGAAAAATCTACTTTTTTAGAGAGACTAGGGAGCTACTTGGTATGTGCATATTACCATTTGTTTGACCAAAATACTTCCTAAAGAAAATAACTTTAGCATGGGCATAATATTTGTATTATGAACAATTGAAAGGTACATCCAAACTTTTCCAAAATTAGTTATCACCCACAACAAAACTAATACCCTCTAGAATTGCCTCCATGAGATTTATTTTAACACTAATTTTCACCACCACTGAATTAGAAGAATTGATAGCAACCATATATGTTTTCATGAAGATATGGAGCTTGTAGTTTGTAACCATAAAAATCTCCTCTTTCCAAAACTCAATAGGAAGGAAATATGATTTAACCCACACAAATATCCTAATAACCCTTTTCTCTAATGCATCAAACATCACAACCATTTAAAGGGAATTTATCTAGAACCATGGGCCACCATAGGCATTGTTCTAACCATAAATTGAATATTGAAATTTAACCCTTTAAATGTCATGTTAACAATATGGATCTTGAAATCCTATAAATAAATGTTAAAGGAATATTGATTCTCTATTTAGCTTGCTTCAAAAAATGATGGATGCAATGAAAACCTCCAAATAAATGTTTAATAAACATTGATACTTTATTTAGCTTAGTGATACTCTAAAGCAACTATAGATTGTTTGCTTCAAGGTAGGATGGATCTCAATATATACCATGCACAAGCCATCAACTATAAATATGACTAACAAAATCATCTAAATTTAGGCACTAGTCTAGGCATGATGAAAGGAGCAAGAAAGTGAAAATGCATTTTCTGAAAACGCTTTCCATAAAAGGACAACCACCACAGACCATATAGAGAATCACGGATAGTATAGTTCATTTATTCGCCATAAAAAAGAAGATACTCATGACAAAAAGGACAGCTGCCACAAACACTGTATCTCTAGAGTTCATTGCCTCACCTTACAGAGGAAGATGATCATGACAAAACAAGATAAGCAAACGGGTGAGAAAATCCAAGTACTATGGAGTGATATCGATTTAGTTAGAGTTTGACTTTTCCAAAAGTCGGCGCATAAACGAATAAAACAAATATGTTTCTTATTAATAGAAGGAATCAACTCACAAATCAGAAAAGTTTTAGTTGTTTTTTAATCTAAGAGCTAGCGGAGGCTAAGAAATCTTGTATTCTATTTTCCATTTATTTTAGTTGCAATTTGATTTATAATATTTTTATTTTAACTGAATTTTTCATTTTTTTTATTATATTAAATAATAAATTTAATGTTATTTATTTGAGACTTTATTGGGCAATATTGCATATTTATTATCTTACTATCTTACTTGCGGCTAAATAAGGTATGAGGATTCTAAAAATGTAAAATCATTGAATTCTTAGCACATAGGGTCATTTAATATCTTGATATTATAATCCATGGATATTATAACAAATTAATATATTAGAAATCATGGTTATAGTATATTTTATAGTCAAAATGTGGTGGATAATTTTGAAATGGTAGTTTTTAGTGGTTGAATTTACATAATGAGATGCTTCAGGAGCAATTAAATTCCATGAATTCATTTATGTAATAAAAATTGTAATTTAGATAGTAAAAATGATATTTTCAGCAATAAATTAGGGTGCCAAATTGAAAACAAAATAGTTGAAAAAAATGCAAATCCTCTAAACTTTAGTCCACTCACAAGAATAAAGAACACAAAACATAGAATTTTGAACATGTTGGCCATGTAACTATTATTAATTGGATAATTTAATATATTAATATTATAGATCATATTATTTTAATATATTAAAAATCACAATTAAAGATAGGATCATTTAATAGAGTTTCTCAACATTTTTAAAAATGTAGAATATGGAAATACAAATATAAAAAGTACAATACATAAATTTTGGTAATGAAATTCCTTCAACTTAAGATATTGTTTAATATTTTGATATTATAACATATATTTCAATATATTAATAAATATAGTTCCAATTAAGATTATTTAATATTTTTTTCAATAGAAAAAAAATTACTATTTAACTTGAATTAAAGTTATACAAACTTCCTCTAAGATAAAAGGGCCTCCTAGGCATGTGGGTAGCCATTATGCTTCAACTTATTCTCACTAGACTTTTGCACATTTTCTATTAGATTAGTCTAGGAGGAGTTGAATACGAGCCTCCATAATTTATTACCTATCAATAAATAGGAGTAGGAAATGGATGTAAGAGGTAGGTTCCTCAATGAATGTTCTATGATTGGGAAACATTGGTTTGTTTCAATTTGGTGATCAAATGAACACCTAGTTCTTGGAAATGATTGTTTTTTCAATTGTTTTTTAAAGTTAAATGTTTAATGGATAGACTTTAGAATATTTACCTTTAGAATTTGCACAATTTCATGGACATTTTTTTTAAGTTGACACGTAATTTTGATGTCATGAACCCTCTCATCTTTAGCATGAACACATCGCTATAGAGTGACATAGGGATTTTTAGATGTGATTGTTAATTTGATGAAAATAGTATTTACCTTGTATAAATGTGAGTTGGTAAGGAACTATAGAAACAAGCAGTAGGTCTCTTAGGATCAAGATTTATATTCTCTTTAAATAAGACTCCGTCACAAGGCATGGTTTGCATATGAAATAAAAGAGGTGCCTTAGTTTGAAGAACTAAGTAATCCTGCAAACAAGTAAACACTTTTACCTCTCAGACCATCATGGGAGAACAAGTCCCGCCACTCTTCCCACTTTGTTTCCACAAATAAAGTTAAGTTAGGAATTTTTAAATAACGAGTAAGACTACACAGGAAGGACGAAGCATATAATCAAGTAACAACACATATGCGACAAATGTATAATCATAAGAACTAAGCAGTAAACAGCCGAAGGACATTGTAAGTAAAAATACATTAATAATATTGACTTAAAGTAAAATGACATCTAACGTAAGAACAATTTACGAGTAAACATTGGTACATGTAGTGTATGATGTATTTCCGCATGTCAAATAATGTTTCGTATAGGTATTTTTTTTACTAGCCTAATAAAAAAGAAATTGATTCTTTCTGATTTTTTGGGACATTACAATCTTGAACTACCAAATGATGAGAAAAATCTAATTGGGCATTATTTTTCGATGAACATGCTAGTCCACCTATTATAAATTTTGAAATCATTCCACCATTAAGTTACACACCTTATTAGATAATAATACCAAGACAAATTTATCTGAAGCTTTCTTCCTTGGATTTATCGAAGATATCCATGAATTTATTTAAGAAAAATTGTAGAATCTAAATTAAGAATAATGAATAAAAAAATTACCACATCCAATAAGAAAGAAAAATAATTTACTAGTAAATAAATTTTTTACTTTCCATGTGCCCCTATAAGGGTTGCTATCCATAGGAAAACCAATTTATTCCATGCTACCATTACTTAATCAATAAAACATGTTTTATTCTAGTGCTTATTAGAAACATTTGTTGTTTACATATATACTTGAAGTGATGGTATGCAGTAAATTTCATCTAAGAATAAATTAAATCTTCCCTTTTATAATTCAAATGAAAACCATTTTATGGTTAGGGAAAACTATCACGTTACTCCTTCTAGAGAAACTTTATTGTACCTTGAACTAGCATTTGGCAATTGCATATACCCATTTGTTGGATTGGGATTATTCATAGTTAAAGAAATGCTAATATGTCCATAATATTTACAATATACACAATTGAAATTTACGTTTTTGTAGTTCAAAATTTGCTAGAACTTCTTATCACCCATAGTGAAGCTAATTATGTCCTTTAGAAGACCCTCTACAAAATATTTTTGACGGTGATTTTTTCCACCACTGAATTCAAAGGTTTCATAGAAACTTTATACATTTTAATAAGATATCCAAATTACCATATAAACCCCTGGACTCTTCTCCTTCGAAAACTCAATAAGAAGGAAAGCCTATATAACCCAATAGGTGTATCCTAGTATCGCTTTCCTTTATTAATTAAAAACATCACAACCACTCAAAGAGAGAAAGAGTGGAATCCCTTCATCAATGCACTCAATTTTAGTTGGGATTCATGCAATTGGCCATTCATATTACAATTACATTGTGAAGTGCCAATATCCCCCAATTTCCTCTTTCCCTTACGGTTGTTCAACAAAATTTTTTAGAGATACTAGGGAGCTATTTTGTAGGTGTATATTACCATTTGTGTGACCCAAATACTTCCTAAAAAAAAAAACTTTAGCATGGCCATAATATTTGTATTATGAACAATTGAAAGGTACATCCAAACTTTTCCAAAATTTGTTATCACCCATAACAAAACTAATACCCTCTAGAATTCACTCCATGAGATTTATTTTAACACTAATTGTCACCACCACTTGATTAGAAGAATTGATAACAACCATATATGTTTTCATGAAGATACCTAGCTTGTAGTTTGTAACCCTAAAAATCTCCTCTTTCCAAAACTCAATAGGAAGGAAATATAATTTAACCCACACAAATATCCTAATAACCCTTTTATCTAGTAGGTCAAACATCACAACCACTTAAAGAGAATTTATCTAGAACTATGGGCCACCATAGGCATTGTTCCGACCATAAATTGAATATTGACATTGAACCCTTTAAACCTCATGTTAACACTATGGATCTTGAAATCCTCCAAATAAATGTTAATGGAATATTGATTCTCTAATGATCTTGCTTCGAAAAATGATGGATACAATCAAAACCTCGAAATAAATTTTTAATAAACATTGATAATTTATTTATCTTACTCATGCTTTAAAGCAACAATAGATTGTTTGCTTCATGGTAGGATGGATCTCAATATATACTATGGAGAAGCCATCAACTATAAATATGACTAACAAAATCATCTAAATTTAGACACTAGACTGGGCATGATCAAAGGAGTAAGAATATGAAAATGCATTTTCTGAAAAATCTTTCCATAAAAGGACAACCGCCACAAACCATATAGAGAATCAGGGACGGTATAGTTCATTTTTTCGCCATAAAAAAGAAGATACTCATGAAAAAAAGGATAGCCGCCACAAACAATGTATTGCTATAGTTCATTGTCTCACCTTAGAGAGGAAGATGATCATGACAAAAAAAGATTAGTAAACGGGTGAGAAAATCCAAGTAGGGGAACCTTGTACTATGGAGTGATATCGATTTAGTTCGATTTTGACTTTTTCAAAAGTCGGTGCATAAACAAATAAAACGAATATGTTTCTTATTGATAGAAGGAATAAACTCACAAATCAGACAATAGTTCAACTCATATGCAACATTATCATTGTCATGAGACAGTAATAGATAGGAAGTAGCTCAGCAAAGGAAGCAAATTCAAAAAATCTATTAGACTTCTACCTTCCATCAAATTTGTTAGAAAACAAAGCGAAGAGAAAAAAAAAAGTCGCTTCGATCTACCTTCCGTTAGATTTCGAACAAAACAAGAAAATGATCGACTTTTTTTTAGTTTGGATTTCTTTCTTCAACAATACGATGGGAAACATGATGGGAAAAGACATGTAGAACGGAATTTCACTGTTAGAAAATGAAAAAATCTCCACCCAAGTCAGTATGGCCACGGACAAAAAACAAGATAAAATTTCCTCCCAGGTCAGTGACAAAGAAGTGGTAAACAGGTCACGAGTATAAGAAAGTACTCAAATCATAATGCTTGTGTGTGTTTCTTTCTCCAATAAGCTGGGCAACAACATGCTTCTGGGCCCGCATAATAGAATTTCACGGTTAGAAAATAATAAAATTTCCTCCAAGGTGGGCATCAATGAACAAAAAGAGCTAATCAATGGGCAAGAAGAAAATATGAAAGAACAATGTTCCAGAGCTGCAAACAAAGGCTGGCTCGTTACCTAGTGAAAGGGAATTATTGGATCAGAAAAATAGAGATATAATTCTTTGAAGTTAAGATACTGTTTAATATTTTTATATTATAACTTATATTTCAATATATTAATAAATATAGTTCCCATTAAAATTATTTAATATTTTTTTCAATAGAAAAAAATAGTTCCTGTTTAACTTGAATTAAAGTTACACAAACTTCCTCTAAAATAAAAGGGCCTCTGAGGCATGTGGGTAGCCACTATGATTCAACTTAATCTCTGGTTGTGAAACAATGGTTTGTTTCAATTTGGTGATCAAATGAAAACCTAGATCTTGGAAATGATTGTTTTTTCAAGTTAAATGTGTAATGGACAGACTTTAGAATCACGGGGACTTCACTTATTGACCAATATCCTATCACGTTAGTTCATATTGTGGGTTTTAAAATTATCAAAAATTGAACCAATATATTGCAGGTATTGGGGGGATGAGGGGTTTAAGGTGGGGGTGGGTAGGGTGGTTTATAAGGATTGAGGTATAAAAAGGGGTGGGGAGGAGGTTTTAAGTATTGGGAGGGGGTTTCAACAAAAAGAGTTTGGGGCAATATCTTTGGAAATTAAGGGCATTCTTTAATATCCCACAATTGCACGTGCTATGTGAGAGGTTCACTAAGTGAAGTCCCCGTGTTTAGAATATTTATGTTTAGAATTCGCATAGTTTTGTGGACATTGTATTTATGTTGACACATAATTTTGATGTCATGTACCCTCTAATATTCAGCATGAAAACATCGCTATAGAGTGGGCATGTGATGGATACTTCTTTGAATTGAACATCCATGCTTCCCCAAAAGCATAAAATCTATACACAAATTCTCCAACAAAAATACCATATTAAATAACAAATCAAGCCTTGAAGTAAAGGTAAACTTTTGATACCACGTTTTTTTGTCTTAGTTTCAATTATATTATAATATCGTTATAATTTATCATATTATACAATAGATAAAGTTTATAGGAGATAAAAAATAAAAAATAAATTATTTTCCCAATATCCTAACAATTTGTTGAGGCTTGGAAATTTGGAAGCGGCAACAGCAAGGGATTCTCCCCAGTCAACGTTCCCAATTAGCCCATGACTGTTTGGTGTAGGGAATCTGTCTGGATTGCGGTCCGACTACCGTAGGTCAAGTAACAAAAATAAATGGCTTTACCGATTGCGGCCCGATCCACCCTATTTATTTTTGTATTTTTGACTTAAAGTATGATATACAAGTGCCTATGGGCTGATGCACAATCATGGACTCCTTTAAGGACACTTTAGATGCCACATAATATTGGAATAAATGGAAAACTCTGATTTTAGGTGACAATTAGGGGTACTTCCCTAACTTATTTGAAGATGAAGTAAAAAGAGAAAAGATAGGTAATTGAATCAAATTTCATAATATATAGCATTTATGCAAATAAAATGTGTGGAAATGATTATAAAATTAGTTTCCATGAAAGTGGGTTTTCAAATTTTCAACACATCTTAACATATATGTTCGTGCGGGTGCAGCAATATATGAGGTAAATGATGTCCATTTGGGATAAAATCTTGCAGACATATAAAGGACATATGGTCCTAGTGCAACACTATTTATTCCGAATTTTTCATGAATTATTTTTTTCATTATTAATTATTGAAGTTAGAAAATTTTGAAATTAAAACCTTATGTGTGGGTGCAAACACTTTAGGGGCAAAAATTAATGAAATCCTTGATTTATTAATATAAGATCGTAGAGCTTGATCTTGTCTAGTGCACCATATAGTTTTTTTGCGAAATGGTGATGGAAATCAAAAGTTATATAACAAACAATCGATGTATGTATTTTCAAAAACTAACGTGTGTCATTTAGAAAAATAATTATAAATAAATAAAACATAGTTTTGAAGGAAAAAATTATATATTCAGAATCATCATTTCGTACTCTACAATATTGTACATTTTCATAAAAAAATATTGTGTATGTCATATCAAAACACGGGATCTAATCTGAGCATATTGATAGAGTTCTAAAAGACAAGCAATAGCCGTGGTTGATTTGTCCTAGCCAATAGGTTCGGTATTCTGAAGCTGCTTCCAAACCTAATGCCAAACCTTAATCCTGCCAATTATTTAAATTTTCAAATAACGCATATGCGATATAGCTTATCCATATTGCATATGCGATATAACGCATATGCGATATGGATAAGCTATATCACATATGCGTTATAGATTATTCATATCACATATGCATTATATCGCATATGCGTTATAGATTATTCATATCGCATATGCATTATATCGCATATGCGATACATAGAATTATGTTCAGAGCTAATTTATGTGGTATGGCTTATAGATTCACAATGTCACTAGCTACTTTGAAGTTGTATGGGTGGTGGGTTCCCACTATAGATTACTTCATGGAAGTTCTTTAATGTTGCTAGCATAATTGAACTAGGTAAATTCTAATGGTGTTATAGGTAAATTTAAACTAATTTGTTTTTTTCCTAACGCATCATTGTTCACCACCCTCATCCTCATCATCATCACCATCACCCTCATCCTCATCTTCATCATCATCATCATATAGTCATCCTCCTCCTCCTCCTCCTCATCATCATCATTGTTCATCATCATCGTCATCACCATCACCCTCATCAGCTTCATCATCATCATCATCATCACCCTCATCCTCATCAGCATCATCATGGTCATCATCGTCATCATCATCATCATCATCATCATCATCATCAGATGTCATCATGCCCTTATCCTCATCCTCCTCCTCCTCGTCATCATCCTCATCCTCCTCCTCATCATCATCAGCATCACCCTCATCCTCATCAACTTCATCATGGTCATCATGGTCATCATCCTCATCCTCATCCTCATCATCATCATCATCAACCTCATCATCATCATCACCCCCATCCTTATCATCATCATCATCATCCTCATCCTAATCATGATCAGCATGGTCATCATCATCATCATCATCATCACCCTCATCCTCATCACCATCATCATCACCCTCATCATCATCATCATACTCATCATCCTCCTCATCATCACCATCATCCTCATCATCATCTTCATCATCACGCTCATCCTCATCATCATCCTCATCAGCATTGTTCATCACCCTCATCCTCACCATCATCATCATCCTCATCATCAACCTCATCCTCATCATCGTCATCATATTCATCATCCTCCTCATCATCACCATCAACCTCATCAACATCATCATCATCACCCTCATCCTCATCATCATCATCATTCATCACCCTCATCCTCATCGTCATCATCATGATCATGATCATGATCATCACCATCATCATTGTCATCATCGTCATGGTCATCATCATCATCATGGTCATCCTCAACATAATCAGCATCCTCATCCTCATCATCATCATAATCCTCATCCTCATCATAATCACGTTCATCACCCTCATCCTCCTCCTCATGATCATGATCATCATTGTCATCACCATCATGGTCATCATCTTCATCAACACCCTCATCTTCAACATCATCAGCATCCTCCTCATCATCATCACTTTCATCACCCTCATCCTCATCATCATCATCATGATCACCATCATCATCATCATCATCATCATCATCATCATGGTCATCATCACCCTCATCCTCATCCTCATCTTCATCATCATCATCCTCATCCTCATCATCATCGTCATCACCCTCATCCTCATCAGCTTCATCATGGTCATCATCACCATCCTCCTCCTCATCATCATCACCCTCCTCCTCCTCCTCATCATCATACTCATTATCCTTCTTATCATCACCATCATCCTCATCATCATCTTCATCATCACCCTCGTCCTCATCATCATCAACCTCGATCCTCATCATCATCGTTCATCACCCTCATCCTCATCATCATCATCATGGTCATCATCTTCATCGACATCCTCATCCTCAACATTATCAGCATCCTCATCATCATCACGTTCATCACCCTCATCATCATCATCATCATCATCATCAGATGCATCATCATCATCATCATCAGATGCATCATCATCATGGTCATCATCTTCATCGACACCCTCATCCTCAACATCATCATCATTGTCATCATCATCATCATGGTCATCATGGTCATCATCATCATCATGGTCATCGTCATCATGGTCATCGTCATCATCATGGTCATCATGGTCATCATCATCATCATGGTCATCGTCATCACGGTCATCATCATGGTCATCATCATCCTCATCACCCTCATAATCCTCATCCTCATCACCCTCATAATCATCATCGTTCATCACCCTCATCCTCATCATCATCATCATGGTCATCATCATCATCATCATTGTCATCATCATCATGGTCATCATCATTGTCATCATCATCATGGTCATCATCTTCATCGACAGCCTCATACTCAACATCATCAGCATCCTCATCATCATCATCATAATAATCCTCATCCTCATCCTCATCACGTTCATCACCCCCATCCTCCTGATCATCATCATTGTCATCATCATCATGGTCATCATCTTCATCGACACCCTCATCCTCAACATCATCAGCATCCTCATCATCCTCATTATCATAATTCTCATCCTCATAATCATCACGTTCATCACCCTCATCATCATGGTCATCATCATGATCATCATCATCATTGTCATCATCATCATGGTCATCATCCTCCTCATCATCACCATCATTGTTCACCATCCTCGTCATCATCATCATCATCATCACCATCATTGTTCACCATCCTCGTCATCATCATCATCATCACCCTCATCCTCATCCTCATCATCACCCTCCTCCTCCTCCTCCTCCTCCTCATCATCATCCTCAACCTCATCGTCTTCATCGACACCCTCATCCTCATCATCATCATCATCATCATAATCCTCATCCTCATCATCATCACCCTCATCATCATCATCATCATCATCATCATCATCACCCTCATCCTCATCATCATCATCATTGTCATCATCCTCCTCATCATCACCATCATTGTTCACCATCATCTTCATCATTGTCATCATCATCATCATCATCACCATCCTCGTCCTCATCATCATCATCATCATCCCTCATCCTCATCATCACCATTACCCTCATCCTCATCATTAGATCATCATAGTCATCATCCTCCTCATCATCACCATCATTGTTGACCATCATCTTCATCGTCACCCTCATCCTCATCATCATCATCATAGTCATCATCCTGCTCATCATCACCATCACCCTCATCCTCATCATCATCATCTTGCTAACAACTGAATGTTTAGTTTCCGAGATAATGAAATCTATTGATCTGAACAAAGAATAAGTATTCAAGAAAGTTCTTCATATCCAATTAATGTTTTAATGAAAGAAAAACAAATATTAAGACTTGCAACCACTTAGTATAAGAAAGTTCTTCGTGTCCAGTTACTATTTCAACTAAACAAAAACATTAAGGTTATTTTAAGCTAGTAAACCAATAGATTTCATGGATGTTTGTCTTAGTTCACTTTTAATTGTGTAGGGACTTGTTTGAGATTTATTTTGATTCTAGTTATTTTATTTTCAAATAATTAAAGTTATTTTATCTTCAAATAATTAGAGTTATTGTTCAAATAATGAGAGTAATTGTTGTATAAAATAACTATTTCATTATGTATATGTGCATGTATGTTTATGCATAATATGCATACAAAACTATATAAGTGTATATTTCCATGAATGTATGGATCATATTTTAAAATATATATATATATAAAAGGATAAGGATGGGGAGATGGAAAAATGGATGTACATATTTTTTCTTATGCAACCCAAATCACCAAATCTATCTATCTGAAGCTAAAAGAAAAAGAAGACAAGAATACAACAATTAGAGGAAAAGGTATGAATCCCGAGGTGGAAAAGGTAACAAAAAAAAGATCACAATGTAAATAACACATTTTCATTGAGAACTAAATCACATATGCGATATATCGTATATGCAATAAATCGCATATACGATATATCGGGAATGCGTTATGGAAAACCCTTTCTCTTCATTAAAAAGCTAAAATTCAATATCACATATGCGATATATAACAGGTGCGTTATATCGGAAATGCGATTTATGTTTTATAGAAAATGTAGGGTGGCGTTGTGTTGGCCACCTTTAACTTATCAAAAGACATAATTCGTCTGAACCTGCACACAGAGAATTGTTGAACATGCAAATTTTTATCATTATTTACATAATTGCATAGTTTTGTACAAGTTTGGGTGGATTTCAATGGGGAATGTACGTAATAGAGGAATAAAGTCAACAAGGAAGGTGCTAACACCGGAAGAAGCATAAAAAAAAAAAAGGGAAGATTCAAGAAATCATCGCCATTCATTACATGAGCAAATAGTTCCCATTCCCCCTCAAGAGATACCTGACCTAGAGGCTAAGGAAGATAATGCAACATTAAAAGAAGCTGGTTATATGGAAGTTGATATTATTCATCCATTAGTAGACGGTCAATCTTCTAAACAGTTCAATAATTATGTTACTCCTGATGTGAATGTGACTCAAAAACAACCATGTTCGGTGGTTCAATATCCTAATCGAAGTTGTGAGTAGGTAGTGGATGTAAACGTCACTCCAGCATTTCAAACGACAAGAAATTTTGCATCAAAATGAAAGAGAACTCCTAAACGAATACAAGTGGACGAGAGCGGATTGACTTCCATGGAAGTTAAGGCAGCTAAATGCACTATCCTTCATCATTCTTCTCAAATAATGAAACAATATTTTGATAACAAATCTGAAGCTGGTAAATGCCAACTGTTTTTAGCTTTGCTTCAATCTAGAAATATGGAAACTGTTAGAAGAAATTTAGGCATAACAACAATGAAGAATATGGAATCAAGTAATCACATTGTTAAATCTCTTGCTACTGCATTCACATTGATTGGTAAAAGAACTCGTTCAAAAGACTATAATGTGGCTCATCATGTATTGGCTGAATCAATTGTATGTAGATCCACACGACAATGTTGTTTACTTAAATGCACATCAGAAATTGTTCCTTTACGTCCAAAGACTCTTAAAAAATATTCAATAAGAAGAGACAACCTTGATGTAGAGGGACAAATGGAAACATTATGGGCATTTAGCGGTAGGTTGCCCCACAAAGACATGAAGTTAGTCGAAGTAGTGAAGGGCCTAGTGCAAACGTTTTGGCATGATAACACTAGGCCTTCTTCTAACATGAAGGATGTGTTAAAATATTGTAGGGGTTCTCATCACAATGAACCTCATGTTAAGCATTATCTTGACATGACACAAACTCAACTGTTCGAGATGTTTAAAGTTTCCCATGTAGAGCTAAGGCTCGGGAAAAGATCTTTTGAAAAATGCAAGCCTTGCTATGTTAGAATCAATACCATCTGGAACACTTGTTGTTGTAGATACCACATAGAGTTTGACCTATATTACCATACATTTGCACATATACATCGTTTTTTGCATCCTAACCATGTGCATGAATGCTCAAGTACAATACCACCAATTTCATCCAGAGATTTCATCCATAGCCTCATGTGTCCAAGGCAAGATGGGCAGACACATTACTTAAAACAATGTGTAGACGGTTCTTGCAACAATTGTGGTGGGCTATCCTTATGGTCTGATTGCATCCATGAAAGCGAAGATCAAGCATTCAGGAATGCAATTGTTGAGAAGGAGAACTATCAGCATGAGACATATCAGCTAAGTGATGGGAAAGAAAGCAGGAAGATTAAATTGGTGACTTCACAGGTAAATTCTTGAATATTGACAAATTAATATTCATGTGTACACACACATTTTTTTATGTGGTTTATTGACATATTAATATTCATGTACCAGGTTCGAGTATGTGATTTTATTCTAGAGTTTCGTGGAAAGATCCAACAGTACATTCAACATGTCAATATGGCACGGTGGCAAGATGCGCAATTCAGAATATGCTGGGACACCTTCCCTCTCGGAACAATACTATCAGTGGTTGAATTTGCTGAAAATTACACCCTATAACCACAAAAGGAAATTCAAAGTCAATACTATCACTCAGAGCAGGTGAGAATAATGGTGCATATCACGTATCGACATGGGAAAGATAGCAGTGAAGAGAAACGTGTGATACTGAAAGAAAGTCACTTCTACATAAGTGACAACCGGACCCATGACATCCATTACGTGCAACATTGCTTTAAATTATTCTATGACCATGTGATAGCTATGGATATACCATTTTATCGTCATTTCATTTGGTCAGATGGTTGTGCTTGACAGTTCAAGAATGCATGTGTATTTGAATGGTTGTGTTTGTTGCACCTAAAATACAAGGTGCCACATGTATGGAACTACTTTGAAACTGGCCATGGAAAAGGAGAGCACGATGGTGATGGTGCATGCATTAAGACTGGGCTTCGAAGGGAAGAGATGAAGTTTACAGGTGCTCACCTTCGAGACGTAGCATCTATAGTCCATTGGTGTGCATCAGTCATGGGAGAAGAAGCAACAAGGAAAAACTTAGTGAGAAGAATATTCTGGGAGGTTACAAATGTGGACTGATCACAAACACCTCGGGTGAACACAGTGCATGGAACTCGACAGTTTCATTCACTTAGAAGCTTAGACAACTCGGCCCTACAAATTTGGACAATATTGAAGGATTTCTTTTGCAGTTCTTGTAGCATCAATGAATGGGATTATTGTGAGCATACTGATACCATTGATACGTGGGATCGAGTGACACTTGGTACCAATTTCAATAGGGGAAATGAAGCAGACCATTTGAAAGATGATTAGACACATATTTCTAGAGACTATGATCACATATCAGATCTCATACAAACAGGTACATGAGTAGTACCTAAATAAGAAAATGACCCCCTATGTAAATTGTTTACTCGACCTTTGGATAATTTAATTTATGTATAAATTAGATATGCAAGACCTTATTTACAAAATGTAAATTGTTAACTCGACCTATTTCTTTTCACAGGTCAGATATATGCAGTGGTTTCCCCAAAAAATAATGAATGGGGTTCTGAATATTGGTTGGCACGTTGCTTAGAGGGCAAACAAACCCTTCTAGAACCTGTTACAGATGATGAAAATATTGAATTCCCAACTAGATCGATGGTTATAAAAGGGGAGTACTTGACACTCGCAGCACAACAGAAAAGGAAGGGTGGGTATGTATATCAGGATTATAGACCAAGAGCTATTGTATACCACTTCACCAACCTAGTAGTTGGTACAAACATCAAGCTCTGCACACTTCCTCACAAAAATAGGTCACATGTACGATACTTGCTACCTCATATAGAGCATGAAAGATTGATGGACACTATCGGCACCAGAGATGATCCAGATGGCCTACTTGTATGAGTGCATTGTCAGGTACATTATTTAAACCATGTTTGCAAATTTTCATTGGGTTCTCTTTTCTTTCTTATGATGTTACTAATGTCTAGCCTTTGGTGTGCCTAGGATACAAACACCATCTACGACACATTGGAGGTGCCAAGAATGGTGTCTTTAGACACCACCAAATTTAGTTCGGAAAATAACAAGGTCTCGAGTTTTTGAAATTTACATTTCTTAATGTTTTTAGTTTAATATATATACATTTAATTAGGAGAGGGAACTAGAAACACATGATCACCAATTCTTGCACATGCACCAACTAGGCTTTCATGAGTCACCAATACTTGCATGCTCCAACTAGGGTCAAGACAAGTTATTTTATGTCCAACTAGGGTTTGGAGAGCAATTACGCAAATTAGGAGAGTGAACTAGAAACACGTGATGACCAATACTTGCATGCACACCAACTAGGCTTCCATGAGTCACCAAGTTGCATGCTCTGGAATTAGGGTCTTGAGACAAGGTATGAGATGTCCAACTAGGGTTTGGTGTGTAATCATGCAAGTCACGAGATGTGCTTTATGAGATGGAACAAGGTATGAGATGTGCTTTTATTATGATTGTTAGTGTCATTGGTATGGAAAAATATAACTCAAAATCATCATAAAGTAATTATTTGTACATGGTCATGTGGGGTATTTGGCTAGGGATTCAAAATTAGTTATGAGTTCTACTTGACGAAACAACCATTCTTTTGTTCAAGAATTAATCTCTTATTCAAGCATTGTCTCAATCATGCAAGTTAGGAGAGTCACCAATACTTGCATCTACAACAACATTATTGGGAACTAAACATTATTGTGGCATGCTCAAACTAGGGTCAAGACAAGGTATGAGAATGTCCAACTAGGGTTTGGTGAGCAATCATGCAAGTTAGGAGAGTGAAGTTCTACAAACACATGATCACCTTGATACTTGCATGCACCAACTAAACACTAAACACACATGTCTCAAAAAGTATACTAAACACACATGTACATCTAGAATTATTTTCCCATGGTAGCTTACATATCAAAGTCATGGGTTTCCTTGATGGTGCATATCAAAGTGATCCGAATTTTAGTATCACGGGGCATCTTATTTTTGTAAATGATATATGCATGTTAGTAAGTATAAAGTTGGAGCTAGCATTGGAACACAGAACTTTGGATAATTAATGGCCTCAATGCTCTTGATAAAATATGCTTTCAACGGTGGTGTAAAAACTCTCTAGGTTTTTGTTCACTACGATCTCACTATAAATTGTCCATGTTAAACAAGACCTAATTGGAGTGCAAATATTGCTACTCTTTAGTACATTTATTTTCAGCATGTTATTGGGAACTAAACATTATTGTGGCATGCTCCAACTAGGGTCCAGACAAGGTACATGAGATGTCCAATTAGGGTTTGGTGAGTAATCATGCAAGTTAGGAGAGTCACCAATACTTGCATGCACAACAACATTATTGGGAACTAAACATTATTATTGCATGCTCCAACTACACCAATACTTGCATGCACAACAACATTATTGGGAACTAAACATTATTGTGGCATGCTCCAACTACCTGGTCAAGACAAGGTATGAGAATGTGTGGAGAATGTCCAACTAGGGTTTGGTGAGCAATCATGTAAGTTAGGAGAGTGAAGTTATACAAACACATGATCACCTTGATACTTGCATGCACCAACTAAACACTAAACACACATGTCTCAAAAAGTACACTAAACACACATGTACATCTAGAATTATTTTCCAATGGTAGCTTACATATCAAAGTCATGAGTTTCCTTGATGGTGCATATCAAAGTGATCCGAATTTTAGTATCACAGGGAATCTTATTTTTGTGAATGATATATATGCATGTTAGTAAGTATAAAGTTGGAGTTGGCATTGGAACACACAATTTTGGATAATTAATGGCCTCAATGCTCTTGATAAAATGTGCTTTCAACGGTGGTGTAAAAACTCTCTAGGTTTTTGTTCACTAGGATATCACTATAAATTGTCCATGTTAAACAAGACCTAATTGGAGTGCAAATACTGCTACTCTTTAGTACATTTATTTTCAGCATTTTATTGGGAACTAAACATTATTGTGGAATGCTCCAACTAGGGTCAAGACAAGGTACATGAGATGTCCAACTAGGGTTTGGTGAGAAATCATGGAAGTTAGGAGAGTCACCAATACTTGCATGCACAACAACATTATTGGGAAGTAAACATTGTTGTGGCATGCTCCAACTACCTGGTCAAGACAAGGTATGAGAATGTCCAACTAGGGTTTGGTGATCAATCATGCAAGTTAGGAGAGTGAAGTTCTACAAACATATGATCACCTTGATACTTGCATGCACCAACTAAACACTAAACACACATGTCTCAAAAAGTACAATAAACACATGTACATCTAGAATTATTTTCCCATGGTAGCTTACATAACAAAGTCATGGGTTTCCTTGATGGTGCATATCAAAGTGATTCAAATTTTAGTATCAGAGGGCATCTTATTTTTCTAAATGATATATGCATGTTAGTAAGTATAAAGTTGGAGCTGGCATTGGAACACACAACTTTGGATAATTAATGGCCTCAATGCTCTTGATAAAATGTGCTTTCAATGGTGGTGTAAAAACTCTCTAGGTTTTTGTTCACTAGGATCTCACTATAAATTGTCCATGTTAAACAAGACCTAATTGGAGTGCAAATACTGCTACTCTTTAGTATGTTTATTTTCAGCATGTTATTGGGAACTAAAAATTATTGTGGCATGCTCCAATTAGGGTCAAGACAAGGTATGAGATGTCCAAATAGGGTTTCGTGCGTAATGATGCAAGTTAGGAGAGTGAACTACAAACACATGATCACCAATACTTGCATGCTCCAACTAGGGTCAAGACAAGGTCATAGATGTTCAACTAGGGTTTGGTGAGCAATCATGCAAGTTAGGAGAGTCAACTACAAACAAATGAGATCACCAATAGTTGCACTTGCACCAACTAGGGTTTCATGAGTCACCAAGTTGTGCATGCTCCAACTAAGGTCAAGACAAGGTATGAGATGTCCAACTAGGGTTTGGTGAGCAATCATGCAAGTCAGGAGAGTCAACTACAAACACATGAGATCACCAATACTTGCATGCACAACAACATTATTGGGAACTTAACATTATTGTGGCATGCTCCAATTAGGGTCAAGACAAGGTATGAGATGTCCAACTAGGGTTTGGTGCGTAATCATGGAAGTTAGGAGAGTGAACTACAAACACATGATCACCAATACTTGCATGCTCCAACTAGGGTCAAGAGAAGGTCATAGATGTCCAACTAGGGTTTGGTGAGAAATCATGCAAGTTAGGAGAGTCAACTACAAACACATGAGATCACCAATACTTGCACATGAACCAACTAGGGTTTCATGAGTCACCAAGTTGTGCATGCTCCAACTAGGGTCAAGACAAGGTATGAGATGTCCAACTAGGGTTTGGTGAGCAATAATGCAAGTTAGGATCGAGTCAACTACAAACACATGAGATCACCAATACTTGCATGCACAACAACATTATTGGGAACTAAACATTATTCTTGATTCTCTTCCTTAAGCAAGTCAAATTCTGGAAGATATGGAGTTTGAAGAGATAATTGAAGGGCCCTATTTGGTTTCTTCCTTGTGATTCTTGAATAAAGGTGACATGTAATATCAATGTATATATTTCACTATTTTGGTTCAGATAGATAATGGTACATGAACTAGTATGTTATGTTATGGTACATTGTTATTGTATCATAGTATGGTATGATGTTAACTTGTCGTAGGGTAATGTAGAGTATGTTATTGTGTACATGTTAGAATTGTAGAGTATGTTAGTGTGTGTTATTGTGTGTAAATTAGGGTATATGTTATTGTACATGTTAGAATTGTATGATGTTAAAAAGTTGATGAGTTGATGAGTCACCAAGTTGCATGCTCTGGAATTAGGGTCTTGAGACAAGGTATGAGATGTCCAACTAGGGTTTGGTGCGTAATCATGCAAGTCATGAGATGTGCTTTATGGTATGATGTTAACTTTTCATAGGGTAATGTAGAGCATGTTATTGTGTGTACATGTAAGAATTATAGAGTATGTTAGTGTGTGTTACTGTGTGTAAATTAGGGTATATATATGTTATTGTACATGTTAGAATTGTATGATGTTAAAAAGTTGATGAGTTGATGAGTCAACAAGTTGCATGATCTGGAATTAGGGTCTTGAGACAAGGTATGAGATGTCCAACTATGGTTTGGTGCGTAATAATGCAAGTCATGAGACGTGCTTTATGAGACGGAACAAGGTAGGGTAATGTAGGGTATGTCATGAGATGTGCTTTATGGTATGATGTTAACTTGTCATAGGGTAATGTAGAGTATGTTATTGTGTGTACATGTTAGAATTGTAGAGTATGTTAGTGTGTGTTACTGTGTGTAAATTAGGGTATATATGTTATTGTACATGTTAGAATTGTATGATGTTAAAAAGTTGATGAGTTGATGAGTCACCAAGTTGCATGCTCTAGAATTAGGTTCCCGAGACAAGGTATGAGATGTCCAACTAGGGTTTGGTGCGTAATCATGCAAGTCATGAGATGTGCTTTATGAGACGGAACAAGGTAGGGTAATCTAGGGTAAGTCATGAGATGTCCTTTATGGTATGATGTTAACTTGTCGTAGGGTAATGTAGAGTATGTTATTGTGTGTACATGTTAGAACTGTAGAGTATGTTAGTGTGTGTTATTGTGTTTAAATTAGGGTATATATATGTTATTGTACATGTTAGAATTGTATGATGTTAAAAAGTTGATGAGTTGATAAGTCACCAAGTTGCATGCTCTGGAATTAGGGTCTTGAGACAAGGTATGAGATGTCCAACTAGGGTTTAGTGCGTAATCATGCAAGTCATGAGACATTTGCTTTATGAGACGGAACAAGGTAGGGTAATGTAGTGTAAGTCATGAGATGTGCTTTATCGTATGATGTTAACTTGTCGTAGGGTAATGTAGAGTATGTTATTGTGTACATGTTAGATTTGTAGAGTATGTTAGTGTGTGTTACTATGTGTAAATTAGGGTATATGTTATTGACATGTTAGAATTGTATGATGTTAAAAAGTTGATGAGTCGTTTAAATTCGTCCTTTAAGTAAATTGGAAATTCATTTAAGTTAGCACACATGCATGAACCACACATATCATTATATCACATTGGTAATCCACACATATCATGTTCCAGGACCAAGTCAACCATGATATCATGTTCCAAGATCAATTCAACCATATATATGTATAAATTTGAACCTTGATTTATATTATATATGTATATATCAATAATGTTGTACAAAAATTGCCATGCCACATGGCCATAATACAAAATATTGGATCAAAAAGTACATCTATGTGTACACATATGAACAAAAAGATACATCTATGTACATGCCCCCTATACATTTTTTCTAGTTATCCCTTGTTTTGCTGCCACTACTAGAGTCTTCGGAGAAGTGCAGATTTCTTTTGCGACTGCTCACTGGTGATCCCCATCGCTAAACAAGAGGGATAGGTCTCATCAGTGGAGACTGCAGAAAAACCAACATTTGTAAGTTAATTTAC